>MNPL01028289.1:944-17265 GCA_002081605.1 Tropilaelaps mercedesae
GGGTGTCAAGCAAACACGAATCGATAGTCGCGTTATGTCAAACTCCAACGCAAATACCGACTGTTGTCTCGTTCTATGTTACCGCTACAGTAAAATGCACAGCGCATTCGACAACCACTCGACGAACGACACCCTGTCGATTCCCGAGCGTCGGTTGGCCTTCCGCGTGTCGACGGACCGCGAGCTTCCAAAGGAACTCCTGATGCGTGACATGGAGCACATCACATTCGATCAATATTGCATGATCAACTCTGAATACCGTATGATGGTCAAGCCAAACCTGTTCAAGGCTCTTGGCTTTTCCTGGCCCTCGGAAAGGTGCCTGCCCTCGTATCGTGAAACGGAAAAGGTCTTCATAGGGGGCCCTGTTGGCGGTGAAGACTGGCGTGTAACCATCGCGGTGCCCCACTTCAAGTGAGTGTCAGCCCCCTGTCGGAGATTTATAGTTAACGTTCTAGTGGAGCACGAACAAAGGAACAGACATCCTACCTCGCATCCTTTAGCAGCTCCGTACTGGGCCGTCGTTCCTTATGAGTCACCTATCAGAATCGTCTTGCCCAAACACCATGTGTTAATGGCTAAATCAATAAATGAGTGAATACACACACACAGACTTGACACACAAGACACGGGCATTCAGACGTACAACTATAAGCCGGCGAGATGGCTACGTAATCTCCTACTTGTGGGCGTCCCGTTGCGTTTGGCCACTGTATTATAATCTTTCTAGAGAGAAAGAATGCTTGCGTTCTCTGCAATCGTAATTTATCTGTTTTGATGCTTTTCTGCCTGATCGCCCCCGTTCATTAGGAAAGAGCATGTATCCTTTCGACAGCGCAACGACGATACCTGCACACAGTTTCTACCTATGGAAATGCAGCAGATAGAGTCCTACAAGGTGCTTCTATTCGTATTTCCAGCAGATGCGTGGGGTGCCCCTGAGATGATCATGGTTAGTAGCTACATCTGTTTCGTCTAATGACTGCCTATTTATTTCACCATATGAAGTTATCCCGCGAGCACATTCGCACAACGTGTAGTTCCACACTCATCATTACATACACATCTTTATAGGTGATTTGCCGGTGCAAGCATAGACAAATCAGTCTGCTCCCTCGTGTCCTGCCGGTCAACTAACATTTTCATATGCTCAATCGTTACAGGCCAGCTACTATATCGGACTGAAAAAGTGCAAGGTGGTGTTGTGTATTCAAGATGTCGCCGTAGGAACGCTCATACACGGCCAAACAGTATCCGCAATTCAAGCCAAAGACTACAATCGTGGCAGGTCATACCTGTCTGATCAGGCCACCAGAAGCCGTGTTCCTGTATATAGCGACATCGCCGAAGCTGTGTCCAAAGCTGCAGAACTCGCCAAGGAGTAGTCGGAAGCCTTTCGCAGCGGTCACGCTCTTCATCATTAGTCATCCAATGTTGACCATCCGTTGGACGAATTCGTTTTCGCTCAATCGTAATTCCAGCCAATGCAGTCTATCAAAGAGACCACTTTTTGTACATGATGACGACGCCAAAATTCCAAAGGCTTGGTGAGCGCCGTTAGATAAAAACTGACTTTTGCTGTTCAGCTGGCTTTTGCAGCTGTGACGGCAGCTAAATTTAATGCATTCCTAGTGAACTCGGCGGGACCAGACGTCAAGTCTGACGAGGAAGCAAGCAAGATGAGCAATCCCTGCTACTGCCTGATTGGTCCAACTGTTTCGACTATTTTTTTCTTTTTTATTCTGATATCTTACGCCCGGGTGTCAAAACCCATTTGAAGCGGGACTTTCCGCATAGAACGATCAAAACGGCTGCTTTTAGCTTCGCCTAATGGTAAGCCGATGAACTCAACACCTACAACTTCTCTTGAAGACGTGCGCGCTACCGTCGACTCACTGTTATTATAACGGTTTTTAAATATTAGTTTTTTTATTGCTATTTTATATTGAGACGTTTTACTTATGCGTGACAGATACATGGTGGATGTATTTTTCTCTTATTCAAAAATCTATTCAACCCTTTGAAAGGTGTTAAATGCCTTCTGGCTCCGATATTCGATATCGGCCTTACCGTCAAAAGATATGGTTGCCATGGCATATCACTTTTCAATTTTATCCGCTCATCACTGATTGGGCCAGCTAGGGCAGATTATTTTTTTGTTAGAGCTTTTTTGTTTTTTTATTCACATGTTCTTAATTAATGACTTGCTAAGCGGAGAGACACATCTGTGTGTGTATGACCTCAACACGAAGGCGTAGACCAAGATGGTGACACTTTAATCAAAGTCTGATTTCGTTTTTGCCAACGAACGGACAGGCCAATGTGAGCAACCATGCGCCGTAATAAGCTTGAGAGTCATCACGTGTTAACCTATTTCATGATCTCGACCCTCACTCCAGCCACTTGTCAAGCGACTACGTTTGTCAGAACGACATGTAGTCTGCACACAGACCCTGTCCGCTGCCATCATAGATAACAAGCATAATTATATTTCAGTTACATTTTACAACAACTTCTTCAGACCACAAATGCATTCGATGTTTCCTATCTTAGTGAATTCGGAAAGAATTGAAAATAAACCACGCTTGATTCAATTTCGCATGATTGGCTATTAAAGACATGTTTACGCTGTGATTCATAACGTTGATAAGGATCACGAGATACGCGAGGGAAAAGACAAAACTTTAGTGTAGTTCGTTAACTCAGAACTAAGAACATATTCTGCATTGATCGACAAAAGTACTGCTGTTATATTATTACTCTTGGACTTCTAATTGGCTCTTCGTAGAGATCCCAGGCTGCGCCAGGTACGTATGGTTGTGCCACCTTATCGTACTGTTGATTCACCCATGGCGCGTCATAGTCGGAAGTGTTAGTACTGTCGTTCAAGTTTCTATTAAATCGATAGGTGTAAGGATAACAACAGTTACTATTATTATCGTTATTTCTTTGTTTGCTATCACTCGCTACCAGTGAGAATTAAATAGTTCCTATTCTGCCGAGAAAGAAACGACCGCGCACTGGTTATCCCTATAACCGGTGTTACTGCTATTGAATTGTGGACCCACTACTCTGAATGGAGAGCATGAGAGTGGGGCGTTAATTCTTTTGGCTGCGAATCATGAAGCTATTTCGTTTCTCATTCTGCACTTGCCCAGTGTTCTTCTAGCAAGCATCTAAGTCAAGCATCTACGATTGCCTGCCAATGGCATATATACATATATACATACATATACGCATACGCACACATACGCATAATACACTGTCAGGGATATTAGCACGTTCATAACTTCACAGCAGCAAATGATATGCTAGAAAAGGTCGTTGTCCGCGATCACCTTATCTATACTGCCTCATCTATCCCGGTCACCGTCATGATTACCAGCGTAGGCGTTACAATTACGAGTCTGAACTATGATTAAAATGACAGCTGTAAATTCAACAAATTCCCGAGCGATGAGTAGCCATGTCGATCGTATCGTGACCGACAGACAGAAAAACGTAATGGGCGTTTGCATGCGACGAAGAATGCTACGCAGATACGAAGTGAATAATGTGAGTTCAGACAAAACAGACATTTGTTAGAGCCGTTTAAAAGAAGTGAAGACGAATAAGACAAATGAGAGAGCTCGAACTCTAACTCAAAACACAACAAAAAAATGATTCATGTTTGTATGCGTGTGTACCAGGGTATGTGGGTGCGTTTATGCGCGAATTTAACATGTAACTATCTGCGATTATTCTCTGTCACCATGTGGACATAAGGACACACATATAAACAGCTATTACCATGCAGAGACAAGTGGTTGAGATAGTTTAATTTTACAAGGCAAATATAACACCTAGGTAGATGCAAAGGTAGATAGGTAAGACAGACATCGATGTACTATACCATGCGATGATTCCATAAAGTAAATAGCCATCACTTGTATCAATAATGACGACTGAGAATGCTGACTGATCGATTTATTGAATGATTTAAAGATTAACTTGTTCGTCGTGGCTGACCTCATGTTGCAGTCCTGTAGATTTGAGTGATTCTCTTGTATACAACAATGCAAAAAGAAATCATCAAAACACAAACGCACTGTATATACGTGACAACGTACAATAAAGTCGACAATATTTTAACTGCAAATCAAGATCAATCTTAAATAAATAGGTAATGAGTATAAAAATAATTTACATCTGTATGTTCTGAATCTAGATTCTATACACCTAGAAACAGAGCTTAAAGAAAAAAATTGGTAACATGGGACGCGTCATGCATGGAAGGCCTTCGTCGCGCCCTATTACTTATTACTTATTAAGTTACTGCCCTATTTCATTACAGTTCAGTATGGGCGCTCTACTTCACTACAGTTTAGCATGAGCGCTATTATTGTCTTAACATTTAACAAAACTGCCTCCTTGGTAACACGTGGGGGTGCGTATTGTTAATCGGAGTTTTGCTAACTGATCCTAGGTAGCTTAATATTCAATCATAAAATTGCATTGAAGCTTCGACGTGCACACTTTTCATATATTTTTTTAGGGCTTATCATTTACCAAGATTTAATGACTGCGGTAGGTCTTTTAGTATTACTTCGTGAGACAGATCATCCCATATAAATGTAAATGTACAACGGGGGAGTCGAGCTCGTGCACCTACGTGTCTCTTTCGGTCGCAAGGCGCACGCAAATACACCCCAGAGCCATCGAGCACGACGAGGTGCACGCGTAAGAGCTAGCAAGTTTCTGAAACCATTCGGATTAGAAAACAAACTTGAAAAATGGGAGATGCTGTTACGCCAGTGTTGGGCTTCGGCGATGATTAAAGGATACACGCCGTTCACAAGTTGCACATTACACGTTTTTACGTGTAGACTTAACGCCAGAAAGTCATTACGCATCATTGAAAACAGATATTTCAGGTGCTACTTAGCAATCATTGAAGTTCACAAGTCGTACGATCACAAGCTGTACAAGTTAATCACGGTGTTAGACACAACCAAGTGTGAGACGCCTAGTGCGTGAGTGGCCTATTGGTTCATAGCTGAACCGGAAAAGCTCACTCGCCGAATGGTATTCCTACCTTTTTATTTGATTCAATGGCGGGCCGGGAATGTTATTGGAAAAAATTTGTCCATTCAGATAAGGTACTGCAGTAAGCGTAAATTAGAGTGACCTAGACAAATATTCATTTGTAACAAACAACAACAAAAAAGTACCAAAGTGATCGATTAATTTGGTACGCTATTTTTGGTGAGGTATATAAGAATTTTCACGAGCATGGACGCTAAGAGAATCGCCAGAGTCATCTGAACAAATTTTACAACAGGGTTTTAATTTTTGCAGTATGACGTTAGAATAGGTGTTCAATCGAAAAACACATTCGATAAGTGGACATATCGTATATTAGTATATATTATTTTGACTTTCACACTAATTTGTTGACTGGTGGCCACCATGCATAGGATTGCATGATTACATGCTATTAGGAATTCAAGAAGCTATCGTATCATGGATTTCTACTTTTTCAAAATTAGTAATCTTTTAGATTCAAATACGTGTTGAATATACTAGTATAATTATTGGTTGCACTTGCTGTTGTATGCTGTTTTTTTCATCTGTACTAATTAATGTAGCTTGTAACCTCAGAACTACCTAGCACAACCAAAATACACTTAGACATGGCTGGTTAGAATAACATGTTAGTAAACTTAAACAATTTAATTTATTGAGCAACTAAAATATATTATGGTTACGCCGTATGACTTTTTGTTTGTTGTACTGTTGTTTGTTTGTTGCTGAATGTCTCTTGTACACCAGTGTTACGTGTCGGCTATTTGTGACATAATAAAATTCAATCCAATGAGCGTGTCAAATGTGATCTGACTAGGACGTATCCGTTGAAAGATTAAAAAAACTATGTCAACCAGGTTCGATTTAAGAAAAACCCTTTTTTTAAACTATCGAGTTCAACCGCAAATGTTTTTAAAAATATTTTAGGAATTGTGTAGCACTTTTTACGTTGGATTGATGCCGCTTTTGTCGTTTCCCATTGGGCATTGACAACTTTATTTGGGTCAGATTGCCCAGCCTGGCCTAACAATGTATGCTTGCCAACAATGTAAAAACATCCTGCAGTGCCGTCTAGACAAAGTAATTCATTAATTTAAAAGGTTTATCCATGCAAACGGCCTGCAACTGCGAAAGATGGTAGTTGGAAAGGCTTTTTAAATTTCCAGTGAAAAGCCAGCGAAACTTTGCGTTCCGCCACAATGAACAGTATACCGCATAAAAAGCTAAATTTGTTTAGCATTAGCTTTGTTAAGGCATTTTTTCGAACCAACATAATCTTTTAAAACGGTTGTTTCCCTCTTTTGCTATCAGAAATCAAAGCTCTCCTTTCTTACATGTGGCTATTTCGTCTCTTTAGCGTTGCGCAAAACTGGAATTTTGAAGTAGTGGGCAGCTGATAGTTGTTCCTCTAGTATTCCAACTTAATTGTAAGTCGTATAGGTTTAAACGCAAAAGATTCATGTCTAAAGCCTATTTTATTCTAAACAAGTTACTGTGGTGTATGAAAAGTATTTAGAAGATAAAAAAGTATAGCTTGGTTTAGAGCCGATTTTTTCATGGAGCTTATCTAACCACATAAGAAACCTAACTTGATTCATGGCCAGCAAACGCAGTGCCCTATATCATCTATTTTTCGAATGAAGTGCTGCCGAGATACGATCTAATTCACCCATATTGGTTAAACATGGCTAATTGAGGTAAATTTATGACTCTTGGATTATCTTCTACTTGTCGAGAATCCTAACACCATTTGTTGTAGTCTTTGGGAGATTGACCCCATCATAGTCAACATGGACTCGTTTTCAGTTTTCAGGATAGTCACATTGAAGGATCTATATTAACGTGGTCAGCCGTCTAGATAATTAGCGGATTTACTCGCGTATTCCACGCAGCACATTAAATATACTGAGCAAGGGATGACACAAATCGCGAGATTTTGATCTCGTTTGAAATGGGAAATGCACAAATCTTGATTACGGTGGTAGTTACATTGGGCAGCATCGTTCATAGCTAATTGGGTGACCGACTTATTCTTAAACAAATGCTTGACACAGAATGGGGTACGATCACGTCAGCCTTGTGTGTCTGAAAGTGTATTCGTGAGTTCAACAAAGGCGTTGCAGGCTATGAAAATAGAAGGTATTCCTTATTACTTAATTTATAAAAGATGCTCTACAGCGTCCATCAGAAAAATATTCGTACGGTACATACGTGCTTTAGACGTTAGCGCCGTAAAACCAATCTACACAACGTTCTGTAATTTTATCCGTTTTATGAACGGGGCATAGCCCCTTTTGCGGCCTGTGCTTTCAATTTAGGCCCCGGATAGCCGTGTGGCTATTAACAGACAGGCCCTATAAACTCCGTTTTATACTTATAATGTACAGTCACATTTCTTTCTAATAGATAAACACCTAGCTCTCCCTAATAGGCAAACACCTAGAAATAATGAAAACAAATAGTCTATATGTTAAGACTATTTATTCATGAACTTCGCTACTAATAACCCTTCCTCCTTTCTTATTATGGCTCAAGGGTCGGTCTTTTTTTGATCGAAAATGAATTATCTTAGTTACATAACTGGAACATTACAAGATATAATCAGGAGAACAGCCTGTCGGCCAGCTTCTATTCGGCATCAATTTTGGGTTGCTTGAAGTTAAACTCAGGGAATTTCTTCATATCCACACCCTTGCCGCCTCCATAGTGGCGCTCAGCTTTGGCAATCTCGTCATCGTATTCCTTCTGGATCGCTGGCGTTGGTTCGGCGAATAGTTTACCTGAAAAAAATGTCACGATCATACCAACAACACAAAATATTACCACTTTTATTATAACGATTACTTATTACTGTTGTTTAGGCTATGAGAACGCGAACAGTGTCTAGACGATTGGTTTACTATCTTAATGACTCAATATAAACATCGATTACGTTCTTACAAATTAGACATTACCGTTATCTGTGTAACGTAGTGTTGATAAGTCTACAGCGCGAAGACCTATTAATATGCAGCGTACAATCAATAAATATATTCAAATGTTTCAATAAATTTTTACAATAAATTTTTCAATAAATTTAAACAAAATGTGTATGCATTATTGTGTCTACTATCGGTCTTGTTATTGTTAGAATTAGTATAATACAAAAAAGCTACCACGGCATTTTTATCGATCTACCGCGGTTTATTGTTTACAAGAAGTCTATGTTCAATTGCATTAGATATGAATTGAATTAGATATATTCTAATTGTTCAACCAATACATAATTATTTCATTTTCAGTTTTAAATTTTACGGCTTGAGTTGACAGACCTGTCTAACTTTAGACAAAGATGGCATCTTCACCCGTTTATTGCCGCATTTTTTCTTTTTCAGGTCAAGTATTCTGTGAAAAGGTTGCATCCAGATAAAAGTGAGGCCCTTGGCTGAAAGCTTACTCAGTATATCTTAGTGCCCTTATATAGTACTAGTGCGTTCTGAAGAACAGTGATTAGCACACTGGGTTCACCATTAACAAGCGCGAATGTGCGCTGACTCACCACCACTTCGCTGATATAAGACGTAATTATTAAAGGTATGCGCCCAATTACTAGTTAGTGTTGCCAACCAAACTATTGAATGCGGTGTTTCGATATCCGCACATTAAAACGACCCTACAGAGTTGTTTTATTCGAGATTTTTTCGACTGTTGTGAGTGCAGCGATATGATGGAGATAAGTTACCTTTCGATTTCTGACCATATTCTCGGACCTTTTCGAGAAACAGCTGTTGGATCGGGTCGCTGGCCTTATTGAGAAGTACGGCAGATATGCCATAGTTTCTCCTGACGAAGTAATGCGTGAATTCAACCGTTTTGCGCGTCACGATCATCTTGGGAATTTTTCTTGAAAGCACTTCTCTACCAATGCCAGACTGCTGCCCTTCACTTAGACGTTCCTAGTATACGGTTGTGATACAATTGTGGCACTATTTACTTGAGTCTAGCTGTGTGATGAATGCATGTTTGTTTACATTGACCTAAGAGAGATACACCCATACCAGATGAAAGCATAATCCGGAACTACTTGCACACTTTATTTTAGAGACACTGGAGTAAATTCCAAAAATTAGTTTAAATTTGAGATTATGTAGAACATAGATGATAATTAATTCTTAAAAATAGGCTTTTAGCCTCAAAATGGCTAACTAATCTCATGGGAGCACAATTGTACAGCCGTAAGTTAATCGTCTAGCATTTTTGTGGTTCATCTGTAAAATTAAAAGAGCGGATTAATAGCGCGGATTTGCTTTCCTAACCCGTATAAGAATAGAACTTGTGTTAATGTTTCCGCAACTGTCATCTTTCGTTTTAAGGTGATTTCAAAATATATAGTTTATAAACCAAAAAACGATCCATTAATCAGGAGCACCCAGAAGATCTTTTATGGGAAATAGTAGTTGTATTCGTTCATTCTAAATATACGCAAATTGCAGTACTTATTTCTCCAATCCCAGTTAAAATACGACATTTTTCGCTAAAGTGCAAGTGCTGGTACGACCCTAGCCTCCTATTGCCTTAAAAAATACCTAAGAAATCTATTTGAAATGTGTGACAGTTCTAGTGCCTATGAAGTTGCCTATGAGTTATGATAAGTGATATGATATAAATATTGCATTGTTATCATACTTTCTACTAGATATAACAATACAAGATCTTTTTAAGTTTGTTGAAAAGTTGTTGAATAGGTTTGTTGATAATATAAAGATGGTGTGAGGTTTTTTTTATTCAAATAGGTAATTAAGAGTTCACTCGACGAAAACAGGGGTTTAATATTGACTTTTTTAGACAAGACAGAAGCGTAGGGTAGAAAATTGAAATAACTATGCTATGAAATACACTTGAAGAAAGTCAAGCAAACAGCTGTAAAAGGAGTATGTTAAAAGCACAATTACGCATGAACAAGATTGCGTCTATTACGCGCATAAAATCTTGATAAAAAAAGTTAATATAGCGTGACATGTACGTAGGTAGAAACCTTTTAACGACCATTAGTGTACTGCGGAATGTCGTTGCAGAACAGCTTATCATTTACTATAGATACGCGAACTTTAGATCACTATCAGAGAAATCGTTTTGACATGCCGCTGTCAGGTAGTTCCTACACGTTCCCACCGCATCTTTCCGTAAAAATGCAAGTGACAAAATGATGCGATAAAATGATATAATTACAAAATGAATTATAGATAGAAATTCAGATAAGGCTTTAGGAGCATTCGATTTTATCGGGTGAATTAAGTGACCTTTACTATATAAATCCTTTGTTTTTTGCTTTTTGAGTCCTGTAATTGACTTTCGTATCGAGCCTTTCTTACAATGGATTTTTCTAGTGTCATCATCAAGTTACTTACGAGTATATACAGTATCGTCTGTTAAGTCTACAAGAAAAGGCAGAGTAGGTAACGTAAATGAAAACCCTTTGTGTATGTATACCATACTGCTATTTTATTACTGTAAACGTTTTATCAATTAATTCCATCCCTTAATATTAATATATTATTTTTTACTCTATTACTTGCCCTTATTATCATTTTACTGTAGTAGCTTTGTCAAATTATCTTTGACTGAGATCAATGCAGCTTATCGCTTCTGCACACAATTCAGTAATTAGTTAATGAAAATATGTCAATTTTCGCCGACTGTCTTTCGCGTGGATGGAACCTCCCCGGCTAAGCTCCGCTAACCGGAGGAAGAAATCACAGATCGATGATGGGACGCGAGTGGGGGAGGGGGAGATAAATTTTACGTATTTAACAAGCGTCCCGTCTCGACTGCAGATGAATTCGTCGTCCGCAACGCGTTACTTGATGTGTAAACGTCTAAAACAATACTACATACTGTGGTGTAACACAACACGTTTCGCCAACTCTACATGCACCTCCCCGCTTTCACTCTTTTTGTCTTCCGTTTTCTTCATAGGAACACGAATTCCTAGCCATCTGTCATTGCCCAGTAGCTGAGACGTGAACAGGAACTGTTTAAGCCGTCTTTATAGTAATTAATATAATTAGTTCGTATTGATATAGAGATAGATGACATATCTACATTTTCTCGTGGTTACAGAGAGTCAAAGTCAAAATTTTGTGTAAATGTGTGCTCTGCGTCAACAACAAACGTTTTTTTAACAATCTCAATCAGCGTCATTTATAGAACTTATCGCTTATTGCTAACAGTAGGATACAAGCGCAACAAAGCTCTGCGTATCGTTTATGTGTGTTTGTGTGTGTATAAGTTGGTAATTTTTCATTTTAGGACTGCATTGAACTTATTCCTAATTTTGACATACTCACGGATCGTCAACCATTGAGCCTCTTATCGTCCATGTCGTTGTCGTCATCGCCATCGTCAGTGATCTTTATCTCAAATTGGTTTTTTAAATATACGCAGCTTCCTGCACGTACTATTTCCTTTCTCAACCTAGTAAAGGCGAGAAATCTCTTCTTATGTTGAGAAGAGTCCCGCTAGGTAGAATTAAGTAAATCGGACATCGGCCAATGCTTGCCGAACACCTCGTGGCAAACATACCGATGTACCATCAACGACAAGTATATTTCTAGCAACCCTATCAGCATTCGTTCCCTCGACACGAACTCAGCAGTCGGCCCCCTTACAATTACGGTCATTTTTTGGGGGGAACTATCACAAATATCCTGCTCTCAAGTACAATCACAGTAGCGTATGACACGACTAGAAACAGATCATGCGTCTGTCGCTAGAGCCCCTCGTCCTTTTGACAGGAAGCTACTGAATGCATTAATTTCTCAGCACGAAAATTTGCACAAATCCGATGAAGCAGTCAACATCGTTAGACAAATCGGATGAGAGACTGCGATTCGAAGGACAAATGACCATAAATGATCTGACGTCATCACTAAGTACACATCATTCCAGAAATGCATGCGTTTTGCACGATGCCAATGTAATGTAATGAGAAAAAAAGCAGGAAAACATTCGAGGAATAGAACACTCAACTGTTAGAATACTTAATCGCTAGCTTGTTTGCTTGTTTATGTACACAGATTCCATGCTCATTATTGCTGAATGTAGCGTACATGCTATGGCGTACGTGACCGGCAAAGGTTTGGTTAAATAATTACCCGCGACAAACAGCCACGAATGCTGTTACATGTTGAACGAAGATTGGGTGTAATTCAGCGACATCACATAGTTGCGGATTCACATAACCGATTGACAATAACAAAACAGGGCGCATGATATCTCTAATTGTCCTGGTAATGATATTCCACCTGTGCTGTATCCTTCGTGTCCTGGCTGTATCCTGAAGTGTTATTTATGGCCTTCATTGACGATTAGCTTTATAAATGATAACCGAAGCTTTTAATCATCGTCATCAAGAGAAACTTCTACAAATTCCTTGAACGGCGCCGACGTCGACGTCGACGCCGATGTTACAATTGCTGGTGCGTCTGTTGATCTAGATGTGATTTCTCGAGATCGTTTCGTCGGCAGGTGTTGCTGTCCCTGCTGTGACTCAGAGGGCCGACGCGGCGAGCCTAGAAGTTGCCTATCCTTGAGCTTGTCAGGCAGTGATGAAACGGATGATGAGAGTGATGAGCAGAATGATATCGAGTAATCGAGACTCGCGAGGTAGGAATCAGAACCGAGTTGAGACTGTGAATAGCCTTCGTCAACTGTTTGTGATCCGCCCAATGAGAGTGACCCCTCGAGGAGCCGGCTGATCGTTTGATCGCATAAATCTGTAACGCATCAACATTAATGATAAGGTGTGCATTGGGTCGAAGCAATATCTACCACAGTTCAAAATCGTATGCGCTACACGTATAGTACTATCTCGGGTGTATTTTCGAGTGGTCTTTTTTTCACTTCGTAATATAATCCTGAAAGTGAGTGTTAGTCTTTTTCCTGCCAAACCTCGTAAGGCCATCAAAAACGTTCTGCATCCAAACAAAAATTGCAAATTATGAAAATTATTTTATTACCTCCCGATGGACTTCTTGATGGTGCCAACTCTTGAAATCCAGAGTCTCTGAACTTCTTCTCTGCACATAACGAGCCCGTGCGAGCTTTTCGGCGTGCGTGAATGGCGGCTGAGATGATTTCGAGAGCGTGAAGTGCTTCATTGTATTGCTCCTTTGAACGGGAAACTGCACGACGCTTCTCTTCGATTCTGTGCGTAAAATGTTACAAGTTTTTATTAGAGTTACGAATATATAGCGCATTTATAACAACATACGTAACAAAACATAAGTATTTTACCTTTCGGTTTTATCAAGCATATGAGATTTGGTATATGGATTGCAGTCTTTTCACACGTTGCCATTCCATTTAATTCAACTGCACCTTCATTTAAACCAAGGTATAGCATACTGTGCCTTATTTCATTATGAAATTGTTACTACCACCGGATTTAAGGCCGCAGTTTTGAGGTTACAAAGTCACTATTATCTTTAGAAAAAGTGACGTAAGGCTTTAACTTCACCCTCACAGCAAAACAGATCTACACCAGACTACATATGGTGCTTTTAGGATAACAGGAGAACAACATTAAAATGTTAAAATTTGTACAAGCATATCAATGTAGTGAGTATCTGAAAGGATATGAAGTTGTGAACCTAAGATTTCGCTAGCAATTTCCTCGGCGAGCGCCATGGAACTTGTTATTGACTCTCTCTTAACAGGCAATCTCAAACGCAGTTGTCCTTTGTCTATAGAATAGAGTTACAATATTCGAAGCTATAGATTCCAGATTAATATCTTAATACGCCATTTAATGTTAGAATGCAGCTGTACAACTTAGTGTCCGCCACCATAAAAATAATACCCGATGGGAGATTAAGTGAACTCCTCTCCGTATTGTCTCGCAATTTCACACGTTAAATGAATTTTGTGCGGACACACTCGGTGGCTTCAATGTGCCGTTTCGAGTAGCATCGCCAGACTTTATAGAAAGCTTTCGTTAGATTGGTCTTAGAATGGTCGATATGAACTTCGAGACGTTTTATGAGAAAGCACAGAAAAATTATGTCACACGGTATTACCGATTGACTACTCCGTGTAATACGCACATTAAAATTCAGGTTTGTTGTCACTACGACACCACGATCGCTGGAATCAACTCGTTTCTCGAATGTATATTAATGGACATCTTTGGCGATATAAATGATCATTTTCCGGACACCAGTTTGACACCAAACCTATGGTCGTTTCATAGAACAAAGCGAACTTCAGCTTTGCTCGGCCACACGACATTTCATTACCCTCAACACATGTAAACAATCTCGAGCAGATAAGTGCGTACAGGAAAGGTTTTTCACTTGCCTGGTTTTGATTTCCTCTAAGCTATGCTCAAAACGCTCTTTGGCTTTAAAGTAAATACGACTTCGCTTGATTTCCTTCTTGAGCCGTTCTTCAAGAAAATGAACACTTTCTTCTGCTTCCTTGAATACGGCGGCCCTCCGTCTATGTTCGCTTTGACTTTCCACCATTTGCGCCTTTGCTACGGTCACCTATTGAATCAGTGAATTGACAACAGACGAGTCCGTTAGAATGTGCATACAGTATACTCAATCAGCTGAAGGTTCAATCTACGCGGGCCACAATGTACAGCCTTAATTCTCAGTATTGGCTGGCATCGTCAAAATGTCGGGTCTGATTCGTCTAAAAATTTTGGAGCTAAGACATCTCGATACTCCGTTGACACGAGTGCCGTGAATTGCGTTCATGTACACCACTCTGTGATTACTGGCACTGCTAGAATAGGATACGCAAGCATATGTTCAGATACAAAATCAAGTGAGAGAATAGTGTTTTCGAACTTTTATCCGTTTACATCTTTGATGAACGCAGGTCACCTTTTCGGTAGCATGATTGAGCATCTCTTGCCACGCTTCGTCGAAAGCCCATTCGGTCTGATTGCTGAGGAAGCGTTGCTCGGCCAGCGCAATCGTCTCGGTTGCCGCCTGGTGAACCTCAGACGCGCGTTGATACTGGATCGCTGCTCGTTGGCATTCTTGTTGCGCAGTGACGGCCCGCTGCTTTGATTCGTAATAGGGTCTCGCCGCTTTGATAGCTTTGTCTGATTTTGAGGAAAAAACGCAGCACGTGAGAACGACCACCGATCAGGGGTCATTGCAATGGTCGTCCGGTGGTGAATGTGTTAATGGTGTTTTGGATGGGAGTTATTTAACGCGGTAAGCATGGTAATTCATTGGATCTTGATAACGAGTAATATGTAAAATCAGGCTTGATTTTGCACATTTGGATTACCTAAGGCACAGTGAACTGTTTCACGAGGCAGGGTGTTACCGTTATGCCTTTAAAGCTCCTGAGAGATAAACCAAATAAGATCCTGCAAGCCGGATAATGTCCTAGCCTCGTTTCGCTGCAATGTACTGTCAGCGCTGCAGGATAGCAATCTTCCTAGCGGTTTTTCTACCCTTTGATATATATATATATATATATCTAGTAGGTGGAGATTAGTGCAGAACTATGGCTTGACGGATTCAAGACCCAAGATTGTTTCCCAAGTCGAGCAGGTATATATATATATGTATATATATATAAGATACCTGTATCCCCTATGCATCGCAGAAGACAATGACTGTTTGGATCTGTACTGCCATGCACACTTTGCTCTGTTTAAGGCCTGTTCTCCCAATACTAACCTAATTTTTTCTTAAGAATATTGAGTTCCTGGGAAGAAACGGAAAGAGTATGTCTGAAGTGACCATTTAATTCGTCCAGCTCCACTTCGAGTCGATTGATTTCGTCTGTGCATGAGTTCAGTCTCTCCAGCTGGATCTGAAACATTACAAAGACAGACTAGTTATCTTTTTATATTTCCTGCTGCTGCTGCTACATTGCTTATATTATTAAATACGTCATGCCTATTTGTTTATTTTACTAATATATCAGCCAATATATTATAATATCAGCATAACGGCATCATTTATTATACTCTTGATCCTACTAACTTAATGCAATTAGAATTTTCTTCAAGTTCACAACGTTAGGATTCGTCCTCAATAGGGGAAATGTACGTTTTAAGAATCTTTGAATGTTATAGCACAACATATAGCTTTTTTATAGAAGCAGTACGCCTGCGTTGACATTATCATATAAGTACATGTGAGATTAAGGAGAGGTTAAACTTTGAACGTCATAGCGTAGCGTTTATATTTATTTTATAATAGCAGTAAACGTTCGTATATATATATATATATATATATATATATATATA
>MNPL01028316.1:1043-17762 GCA_002081605.1 Tropilaelaps mercedesae
CGAGGTTCTCACTGCTGCACACTGCGTCAACACGTAAGTTAAGACGTACGGTTTCCACCCTTAAGAACGTACTCTAGAGTCACTTGGTCGGATGGTCGGTCACACGATATGCTAGGTAACAGTCATACAACTCAGAACTGGTCGCGTCTAACCCTTCGTCGTACACGAACAGGAACGCGGCAGAGCGATATCAAATCCTTGCCGGAGCCACTGACTTCCGTAAGCTCACGAATACGACGCAGGTTCGTCGGGTAAGTTGACACGGATTGCCGTATGTACCGCATACAGCTCAAAAAACTTCTAATTGTGCTCATTCTAGAGAAACGTAAGGAAAGCATTATTCATTGGATTAGCCAATTGTGTTAAGTGTCTTTTCTACACATTTTCAGTAACTATAAACTTCTTATTATCATACCGTACTAATAGAATGCAATAAATATGTGCCAACTAAGCCTAAGGTCCAGAGTAGTGTTTAAATATGCGGACATTCTCTTGCCCGCAGGTGGCCGAAATTATATTACATCCGAAGTACGCCGGTGTTATTGCGGTGCGCTATGATGTGGCAGTGCTGCGTTTAGATGGAGCCCTTGACTTTGTGGGTTCGGGAGGCGCTGTCGCGCCGATTTGCTTACCCCGACGATCGCATCAGGTTGCGGGACAGGTTACTATCACAGGCTGGGGTCGAACCAAGGAGGGTGAGTAAAGCACACGCATTCCCTTAGAAACATAAACCTTCTAGAAGCATCAGTCAACCTAAGTTGTGTATAGGGCTAATTGTTGTTCACGTATTTTTCACATTCTATACGACATGCCAATCCTGTAACAAATACGTCGCCGTGCTTTTCCCTAAATAACACGATTACGTGTCATGGGCGAATAAAATCCACGGTGTGCATGACTTGCTGGTAAATTTGTGCATTCTGAAGTGGAGTACGTCTATATGGCTAGATGAATCCTACCCTAACGACTATGTAGTCGGGAAGTTTGCAGATGTTCACATGTTATATATACAACTATAATTATAAGTATTCCGCTATAACATCGCCTCTTATTGTTCAGGGGGTAACACATCGAAGGTTCTAAATGCTGTCACCGTTCCCGTAATCTCGGATACAATGTGCCGCCTGTACTTGTCACGGTAAGCGTTTAATATGGTTAATCGTAGCGATCTAATAACGTTATATAATTTGCTAGAGCAAGCAGCACTAGAGTAGCATTTCTGGGGTTAGTTAAGTAGTCGCTAACGTGTGGCGTTTCATGCGGACGTCTTTTCGCTTTCTGCAGACGACTCGTATCAATTCTGTTTGCGCCTTACGACGGCAGTAGCATGTTCTGTGCCGGACGCTTCCGAGGCGGCGTTGATTCTTGCCAGGGTGACTCCGGTGGACCGGCTATTCAAACAGTGGACGGTAAGCCTTGTTAGTCATGTTTATTCCTTTCCTAAGACTTTGGTGCAGCTTCTCAAAGCGTAGCTGATAAAATCAAGTAATGGCAAACGATGTGCCTTTACGGGTGACTCTAAGTAATCGAGATTTATGCTTTTGTACGCTTTTTATTATGATGTGTCCAATATATTTAGGACGAGCTACACTTGTTGGTATCGTCTCCTGGGGCTTTGGCTGTGCGCGTATAATGTCACCCGGAGTCTATGCTGAAGTGGCGAAATTCATGGACTTCATAGACGATCACTCAAGTCTTAAGGGAAGCGTCGAATCGCGCAGGTTAGATAACAGTTAGTAGTTTAGTAATTTAGTAATCCCCAGTGCACAATAATTTCGACCCTTGGATTAATGTTATCTTGGATGTATAGTTTTACGTCTACTTTGCTACAACCACATTTAAAAATTGCTTCAATTGCCTAGCACCGCCGAGATGTTTCATACTGAAGCTGCGGGTCTGTTCTACAATTTTATACGCATTTAGACGTTGAGGGTGATCGTGGTATCGCGTGCTTTGTTTAACGTAGTCGATGATACATCGCTGTGTTGTTCTAGGTCCACTACTGTACGACCCGGAGGTTCAACTGCTGGCATAAATCCCATAGTCCCACTGCCTACCACTCTGACACTGCTTAAGCCGCTGTTGGAGAACGACGACGCGGACTATATCAGTCCGGTTCAGCTGTCCAACAACACTCGTCTGCGATAGACCGTTGCCTTTTGAATGACTTTTCTAACTGGCAGTTGACAGCACATGGTGGCAGTTAGCGGCTATAGACCTAATAAGAAATTGCTAAAACTAGAGTTCTCTTGTTTTATTAGAAAATCCTAAAGTAATTAATCTAAATAATCATAATTGACGGCATGATTTTATCATAGAAGACAGATGTGGAATTCAAATATTAATTTTAAGGCATTAGACAAAGGAAGGCAGCACGAAAATTGATATTTTTGGTAAACAAGTCCTGCTCAAGGGTGGTATCAGTATTTAGTTGAACTGTGTAAATACGGATTTAGCATTTCTTAGCGTGTACTTTTGGACAATATTCATTGATATACATCATAGACGCGTTACGGAGCGGTCGTGGAAGGGACTGGGTCCAGAGTTTTGTCATCTTGATTAATAAGCTTCATCCTGATCTTAGCTAGGTTTAGAAAAGAGGGTTTATCTTACTGAGGCGTTGGCCTATTCACCAAGCGAGACCATCAATATTTGGATGTTGATATCAACGCAAGTGATGCGAGCATCCAGTCATTTTTCGTTGCAGTTTTATCCGAGACATCCTGAAAAAGCTTTCTTTTCGTCAGTAAGCAAAACTTCTGACGACAACAGCAGAAGATTCTCATTATTACACACTACACAAGAATGAATATATGCAAGAAGAATACATAATTCATACCTAAAAAAGTGAACCAAAAAGCGCGACAAAATATAATGACAGAAGTGAGGTAAATAAATAGTGTGTGGTAAAGATATGCTCATTTTCTATGAAAATCTCTTTCTCGCTCTCTCTCTCCTTCACTCTGAAGTCAAAGTGCAAAACAATGAACATACTCGCTGGTCTATGCACGAAATGTGCTTTTCGTTCCATAGTACAGATGACATTCTGATGAACAAACATAGTATATATAATTTGTATGGCTCATTATACAAGTCAAGGATCGTTTTGTTTACTTTCTATTTTATTTCACTATGCTTTTGATGAAAAATATAGGAACCATCACAACTAGTAACAAGACTTACAACTCTTAAGTTTTAAAAACACTGCAAATGTTCATGCTCTTTTTTAGGCAAAATCAGGTCACGCTTTTTACTTAGGTTTCATGCAGCGCATGCATAGAGCACGTAATGTAGTTAATCGTAGTGTATGTGTGCATTTATTAATCTTAATGTGGGTGCGTGAGTCGCCTAAGCGTACGACTTGAACACCAATGTGTAAGCGAAAAGCCAAAATTAGTACGAATGTTTTCAAAATGCACAAATACATTTAAGAGTCGCTTTTAGAACTGCACTCATTGTATGGTCTTTGAGCGTTCGCGTCTTTGATAACTGGGTTTTGGGCACAGGTTTTTCGTAACATCAAGCCCAGAGAACTGGAACTTTCCTGCATCTTAATAGATATTTATTGACCAAATTCTGCTGAACACTTGAAAAACATTTGCTAAAAGAACACATTCGGTTAGATCTCTCAGTCCAGTAAAAGACGTAATACTATATTTATGCCATAGCGTTTGACTGATTTTTGTTCGACATACAGACTTAGCACCACTACGTAGCTCGTTAGGTATTTTTTAATATTCAAAGTCTGCCTAGTGACTTTGTGCGAGAGGAAATCATAAATAGAAAAGCTTGGTTCTCTTCATATGAACCTAACCAATCCTTGTAGTTTTAGGCGTTGCTTTTTCTACGGCATTTGTCAGGCTGACATGTTCTCGGGTTTCCTACAGCGACTTGAGCTTACTCTATCTATGCCTTTCCTAAACGCGCATCGAGGTTTACAGTCAAACAGCAAATAGACAACGCTTGCGTATCTATTGGATGTCTATCCGATGCTCAACAGTAATTCGTCGTGCGTCCTACTGAGCTTTAGTAACCTCACAGCATAGCCACAGTAGCGAGGTAGGCCCGACTTCATGGAAGTTGTAGGTGCTCCCGAGCAATCAATTGGCATCCTCATCTGCGAAGACGAGTTATGCATTTCACTCATCGAACAGATCTGTGAAGTACTACACATGTCCTTGTTCAGATGCAGACACTGTATAGAGTGCATCAAATCTAGATGTCGTTCGTACGAGCCGCCTCAGCGTCTACGCGGCAGTCACTCAATGCTTCGAGACTTCATTCAGTGTAATAAATATGCTCTCAATTTGGGTATGACCATGAATGTATGCAAACGAGTTTAATTTGTTTATTAGTATGGAATGCCCCGGAGACCTATGCTTATGCGATTGATTGTTGAGTCTGATCTGTTAGCATTCAAATGAACCTAGGGGCCTTGCTGATCATTTACTGCCGTATCTAACTGTCGACAGAACAAGCTGAATCTTCATTTTGGCTGCTGTAGGGCCACAGCAACTCCATGTCACAAGGGAGCGAATTCAAGGGTCGCCGGAATTGCTGCTTGTCCTTCCGTCGTAATGAGAGGCTGCTTCCTGTGGTTATTCCATCGATCGCTAAGATAAAAGACATGCGTCTTAGTGACTCACAGGTAGATTTTCTTGCTTTTCTTGCGCCACCAAAAGGCTAAACCGAGTGGCTCGCCATATAAATCTGTACTTCTCCTTCTTTTTTGACCACAGCCGGCAGTGCCGCTCGAATTACCCAGCCTGCTAGCTAGTCGGATGAAGTCAAACCGCAAGTAGAAAATCGGACGGTCCTTTTGGCGGATGCCTACTTTACAGTTAGCTTCCGGAATGCCATTGAGCTGTTTTTATAGCACATTGATCCCTCGAAGATTTGTTTTTTGGAGCCGTCCTAGCTTCCGGTTTACCATCTGTTCAATAGACCGAGTAGACTTTGACATCTTTCGAGTGGATGGCATTTCTCTATTAACGGTAAGAGAGATATTAATACATATACATACGCCATTTATTAGGTAACCTGTATTATTATATGTCGTTTATCGGTATAAAGATATTGTCAGTACCAGTTTCGATAAAAGTGCCAGTTCTGTCAATTCACCCAGATCCGTGGAATTATTAATCAGAATAAAGTCATTCATCGAACTGATACGCGAAATTCGAAAGAAATTGGTCGATTTTTGGGCACTTCCTTCGCGGAAGGCGCAGTCCGAGCAAGTAATTATGATCTTCAATAAATTTTTCAACGCACAGTTTATATTGCATTTTAAAATACACTTAAGCTTAGGCATACGTCAGTTCCTATAGCCCATTATATTAAACGCTACCCACCGCCAAAAGCACAAGGTCTGGTTTTTGAACTCGTCCCGCCGACAGAGATATACTGCGCCTACATGCAATGCATGTATCATATTTATGCTACGCCTTGCATGTATTTGGCTCGTTTGAATCTAACTACTGCGTCTGTCGGCGGACAAGCAACTTGCTTTGCGTCAACTTGTTGATCATTTCGTAATTTTCTCATATAACTGCGAACGGTCATTAAACTGTTACCGGTGATGGTTCATGATACGTCTCAGAGGTTATTCGTTTATTCGCTTCGGGGGTATATTGTGTGGAGCGCATGAAAATTGCTAGTTGGTCTTTCTTGCCATCACCTGTTTTCGGCTAACAGACGTTGTCACTCGCTGCAATTTCAGCAGCTTTAGCATTGTTGTCCCGTGTCTGCAGGCGAAGACACATTCATACAAACACACACCCACATCAAAATGCACGGCGCACTGCCTGCCACACATGTGTTTGGGATGTGAGATGTAGTCAGATGTAGGCAGATGCTGTGCAGGCTACACAGTGTTGGCGACACCACAGGACCCAGCCTGCCAGGCCGAATGCTGATGGCTCTACGTAGGACTTCCTGACTCGTTTCAGTGTTGCGCTACGCTCCGCCAATATCGCCGAGCGTCAGAACGTCGGCCAGACTCTTCTTTATTCGAGCACCCGCAACGGAACCTATCGCTCCGTAGGGTTCGGGACTGTGCACCTCCAGATGTTGTTAGCGGCCCATGGTCCCGGTGATGGGCCGTACCGTTGGCTCCATCTGGTGTCAGACGTAATTCTGGCGGTGGTCAAATCTAGTCCACGGACAATGGCCTATACTCCCTTGGCCGGTCTACCTGAACAGCCTTTTAGGTGGATGAGACGGCGGCCTGCCTTAGATGGCGGTGGTGGTACGCCGGTCCGGCGTGAACGGAGCTATTATTATTATTATTCCTATAGCGGATCCGATTGGGTCTGCGGGCGCGGCACGGGTTCGCGACGGACTGGCTGGCGTTTCATTTTGACTCATCGTGCTACGATCGTAGCTGCAACATCGCCACCGACGCCATCGTCGCGAGAACGACGGCTGCGCGATGCGTTTTCATGCCATGCTTGTCTGGCTATAGCCCTGTTACTGATGCTGGTTTAGTCGTAGCACTGCGTACGATATTGCCACGGCGAATGGTATCGCTAGGCAGCCGCGTCTGAACCGAGAAGCCAGATTGTGCTCACTGTTCACCAACCGCTTCAGTCGGCGGGGCTACGTATGGACGCCCGACTTGCCGTCGTAACAAAGATCCAACCGCCCGACGTGCGCGCGTTGGTCAACCGTGCGGGCTGCTGCTGGAAGACGGACACCGGTGGCGCGGTTCAGGCGCCCTGAATTCATCTGGTAGAGAAGCGTCGGAGTCTGGGACGGCGAGCTCTTCCGAACAAGTTAAAGTTCATCCGTCTAAATGAAGAATATATTCGATAACATGGCTCCCTGATTGTGCCGCAATCTTAAGGCGAGTCACCAATGTTACTACTGCGAGCGGCCGTGGAGTCCAGGGGTGCAGTGACAGCATATGAACGAATAGCGTTGCTCTCAGGTGTAAGCATAGGAATGTACCCTTTCCCGCCTCGACAATATCAACTGACAAGTGCGCAGGAAAATTGATCTATTGAAGAGTACTCAACGGACGGACTATACCTAAATCCCCAGCAAGTCCACTCTAAAAAAAAGGGGAAAGAAAACTGAACGAAAGACATTATCGAGAACCTACAAGTGAGGATTTGCCGAAAAGGAAAACGTGTACATGATCGTTGCGTCAATGCCCATGTTGAGGATGAAATCCACCTAATATAAAGAAGGAATAAAGGACAAAGATCTTGTGGCAATATGTGTTATGCTTCGTGTAAGAAGCATTGAGGCCACACTTAAGTTGCGTCAGGTGCGTGAGCCATTTTTCGCCTCTCTGATCTAGCAGTAGTGTGTTCCCACGGATGAGTGTTTCGTATGCAGCAGGTTGGAAACACGCAAAAGGTGAGTCGGAGTCGCCGTATACATATAAACGAATGAACAGGGGAACGATGAATTCGGATAGTTGCTGGAACCTGTGAACACAATTCCGAGTAGTTTTTGTTGGTCTACAAGAAGCAACTTGGTATGGAGAAATGATACGGTGCATGCGTAGGCATTTTTAACTAGCGACGTCCATCTAAAAAACTTTACGGTTTTTGTGTAATGCACGCCGATTGCTTCGTTATAGCTTGCGTGATATGCGCTTTTATGTGGATGCCTTCAGCTTGACAGGTCCCTACAGGCGATTTTTGAAGATGAAAGAAAACTGTTTCTTCAAATTCTGTAATCTCAAAATCGCGTAACAATGTTCTGGTGAATTCGTAAACCGTATAAATGCTTAATAAAAAAAAGTCAGGTTGACTTAAATTTAAGTGAAAGAAACTTGTCGTTAGTTTTTCTCCTACAAGTAAGGCTAATAATGAAATGATATCATCGTATTTTAGATCTCAAAATATTTAGTACAAAAAATCTAGAAGATAACTCAGATTGCTACTAATTTGTGCTTGGCAATCTGCCCATCCCTTTCCGGCCTTACTTAGAAGGAATACTTTATTTGAAAGCTAAATTGAATTCTTCAGGATAGTAACTTAACCACATACCGTGAGGCTCCAAGTGCAGCAAAAAAGTGCTATGAACTACCAGAGTTTTGTGCATCGCTTTGTTCTAACTATAAAAGTCCTTAACAGATTGAAATTCTGCACAGATCGAGTTGCAATTTACTGCACAAAGGCTTTTGCAAGCTACCCGAACTACGGTTGCGTAGTACGGCTGAAACAGAATCTCTACAGCGACTTTCTGTCGGTAAAAGCCATCGACCTGTTTTGCTACATCACGGCAGGGCCGACTTCGAAAAAGGCTGAGTGACGCTTTAAAAAACTAACAGGCAATGTCTTATTCGTTATGTGAAAAATTCTGATTATCAAGAAATACCGCCTTGTGTTGGTGGCGCCAAATGGTTGGCCTATCACCGCAAAGCGACTGAAGGCCATGCCTTGCTGACTTCATCTGTAAAAGCGGTTAAAATAAACCTCGGGTTTTATTTCAGCCTGATGGTTTCCAGTTCAATAAAACCATTCACGGCCGTACAGACACAGGTTTTTAGGGAGCTTGTGGTCCCACCTCTGAAAGCCGTGACTACTGAGCTAGCTAGCATCAACGCGAACTGCAGGGTTTCGTGACGCAGTTGACAGCACATCTTTACTTTTGAGAGGTCTGCGTGACACTTTATACATTTGATCTAGGCTTGTCCGACATGTCATTGGAGAATCGTTTTGACAATTCTATCGATTTTTTACCTCAGTGGCAAATTCGTCCTTCGGTCAAAGCAAACCGGAGATGGCGTGTATCATTCCGACGGGTTACATTGCGGTTTCGCATCTCGCCATTATTAGTGAACACCGACAGATCTGCCACGTCTGATTTCAATACAATGCCCCTCTCCTTCAATGAAGGCAACGGTCGGTGTACGTAGCTTTTTCATGTGTTCATGAAGATTATATATATACATATATATTCTTGTTCTTTTTAGCCACATCGCCGTAGGCAGCCGGATGGTTTTAGAAATAAAGGTGACACAAATGAGGCCCATATTTTCGGCAGTATGATGAATGGTCAAATTCTCTGCATTGGATAGATTGGCAATGCGGAAGCCACTTGGCTTTGTTTGAGCTAATCTCGAGGACCTCCGTCTTTTTGCATTCAACTGTCAATGGTATTGCAGGGTCTTGTGATAGGATTCGCTCGAATTCAATCTCTGTAGTGTAATCTGGGCTCTCGCAGGATCAACGACGGGTGTTCTGTACCTCTCACACCTTCCGACGCGAATGCAAACTCTGGAGGCGACGGTTGATTCTCCTCACTGGGACTCAATGCAGGAGCGATCAAGTAAAGCTTCGTAATATAATTAATAAAGTTTCTATAGTGTAACTACTCATTTAAGTGTGCTGTGGAGGCGTCGTAGAACCACCGCAGCAGTGGTCAGTTCGAACCGGTGGGCAGTACTGATCATGAAAGCTGTGCCCTCTAATACACTGAGCATTGGAAAATTCCATATTTTCAATTCCCCACTAATTTCTGCGGTCACTCTTTATTCATACACATCTGTAAACCACGATGAGTCGTTTTGTACGGCATCATCACAATGAAACAACAAAAATTCGTTCAAATTACTAAGGGAATAAAATACCCATAGAAAGGTTTACTTATCCTAGAAGTACTTTCTGATCACCTGAAATTTAAAAACAATTACCTTAACGATGTTTTAGGCGGGTATGCAGACACCTAAATTGTCAGGAATGAACTCTGGCGATAGAAAAGCTTCCCTACCCGATTAGAGTGCTCCGAATTTGTGTCACAACGACACCAAGCTTAGCGCTGACGAGGAAACGTGTGTCTGCATTATAAGAGAGGTTTGATGACCGTGAGCGGCTAACATATTCACGATAACAGCAGATTTAACGAACAAGATAAACAACGTGCGCCAACCAGCTCTAACACTTCAAAGATGCATATCGGCCTAAACCAGTGCTCATGCGCGTCTAACCTAATGTTTATTCAATCGCTTGTTCGATTCTAGGGCAAACCTGTGATCTGAGATTCGAGTATGTCTCGCGAATGATCTGATATACCCACGTGCAGATGTGAGATTATCTGGCACATAACGGCAAATACATGTACCACTGTCCAAAATTGAATGCACACTTCCGGGGACGGACAAATGCGAAAAATTAGATGCTTTTGGGAACCATATATCTCTAAAGAGATTTTCAGCGCCGACAGTCCAATCAGTAGGAGGGCCATCATTTGTTCGGCTTGTTAACGGCGAGCAATTTTCCGTCGTCGAATTGTCAAGACTAGTCAGGGTCACCGCTAAAGCTGGCAACAGCTAAGAGGTCATAAAACTTATTGAAAGATATGCCCTTACCTCGTGAGATTTTTACGATACAGTGTCTGGCCCGCCAGAGCCAATGGCAGCTGAAACCCTAAGCACGAGCCACTCCAAATGCGCGTGGCAAAGTCACGCCGAAGGCCGACTCATTCATGTGGGTTCGCGTCGGTCCCCATCGAACCGTTAGAATAACATTAGCGCTCGACCTTTGTTGGAGGACGATGTTCAAACGAGTGCACCCTAGAGGTCTTGTCAAATACATCTCATCCGAGCCTTAAAGCGTAATGGGCAGTAGCGTTGTGTGATTGTGCGGACCCCAGGCAACCGAACTGAACAGACCAGCGTGTCTTAGTGTTCGTGTGGTGCAAAGCCGTAATCCTCACTTCGGCGGTAAGTTGTGGTGAAAGATCGAGCCAAATGCCCTACGTCTGGCAGTAGAGCCCTCATGTCCGATAGGTAGCTAAGTCATTTGAACGCACAAAAGATCAATGATTGTTCATTAAAGTTTCACTGGACGAAATATTTCTGGATAAATATGAGCGTCAAGCTTCCATTGAGAGAGATCAGAGAAAGTACACGCCTTTCGGAACCTTTTAATTTGAGCCTGGTTTGGGTTATTAACGAAGCTCTAGCTCTAGCGCTACTATCAGTAGAAGCTTATGAGGAATGAATACGCGATAGTTTGTAGTATTAAACTGCTTTGCTACGGATTAATGCACGACCAGTTAGGTCGTAGTTGGTCGAAAATGCCGTTCAGTCCGTAAACCCGCTCGGACGTGCTGAGGCACCCCCAAAAAACATTTAGCAATCTGTTGTATGTACATAGACGCATGTTTAGACGCTGACACGAAGGTAGGAGGGGTTTTATTCCACGTGAAAGGACCTCATGGCGATGACGGGAACTGCAACAGACATTTTGTTCGAACGGATTTTGTGCTCGATTTAAGCGTTTCAAAAAGGGCCCAGATGCTACGGCAATTATACAGCTTTGACATCCCGGTTGCTGACCGAGTTCTGCTTTCGCAGCGGATTCTCGAACTCAAGTCGAGTTTATTCGGAGCTCCTGACTTAGCATTCAGTCGAGACGGTAAAACAAAGTAAAATAAACGGCCGACTAATAGCAGGAATCGAGCCAAACCACGCCTCAAGTGCGGTCGAAAACTATCGACTGGGAAGGGGAAATTCGGCACGCAATGGAAGTTTCATGCACATTCGGTTTTGCATCAATCAATGTCGGCTACGCCATGTCTGGAGGTCGATAAATATTGCCACTTTCGCCAAGCCCTAATCTCAACAGATTTGTAGCATCCATGACGCTATGGCGGCTATGACTGCGACGACCAATGTCGCTCAGATGATTTTTTAGTTAAACGTCGTTGACACGACAAAAGTAACTTGCGAGTAAGTATTTTTTTCGAACACTGTCCGCCCAGTATTGATACACTGTGAGAATACTGGGGTCATTAGAAAGGCAAGGCTTGTTAGAGCTTCGAACAAAATGCATGCATATTCCGACGGAGATTGTGTACTGGAGAGGCAGCCGTTTATTGCGTAGGTCCGAGTGGGAATTTTAGCTGGTCGGATGTTCTCTGAGGCGGGTTGTTTAACTAAACCGGTGTGAACATGTCGAGACCGCGTCCACTCTAAGTTAGAGTGACTCTTCGAGTTCACTTGTATCGATCTCTCCAAACCCAGCAGAGCTATTAGCAATTTAATTGTACCATTGGACAATCTGCGAAAATCGTTAAACATCTTTTGTTTTCATCAAAAATTATACTTTTTGTCCTATCTCTAGCCGTTTTAAAAGTAAACGAAAAATACAAGGTCTACAGCCACAATGTCCAAATAAAATACCCTGCTCAAAGACTTTAAAGGTTTGTAAATTAGTGTTAGAGCATTTGCTTGTCAAAAATTATAAATTCTACCGGCTGGGTTCCGGACCCCGCTTGCATAGAGAGAATAAAGGTCAATATTTATATCTGCTCATTTAGAAGGGTTTCTCAGCACTGACTGTCGGCCATAATTCACGTCCACGGTATTGCTTTTCGCATGTACGTTGCAAATAATTACATAAATGTAAATGTATAACGGCAGGGATCGAACTCGTGCACCTACGTGTCTCTTCCAATCGCAAAACATACTCGAATGCATCAAGTCCGCGAGCTCGGAACTTCAGAAGAGCTATATCTGACTTTGTTTTTGATGCGCCGTCAAAGTACATGAAAATTATCCTTGAATACTATTTGTGCCATTTCTCTAAAGACGGAATTCGAAACACATCAAAAACCTATTTCCAGAATGTCCACATACACGTATATATATATATATATATATATTTCTTCTAAATGTATCCCTAACATCGTAAAGTACGAGTGATAACTAATCGATGTAGCACTGCCAATTTCCATAATAACAATACGTTTCACTACGTACTAGCTATTGTTCTTACTACGATGACTGATGACGTGCGGAGTACTCACTCATACATCATCACGCGTTTGCTTCTCGTTGCTGAACCCCATGGCCGAGTGGGTCCTTCTACCCATTATTGACAGCTTTATAAAGCGGATTACCTACTTAGACGGATGCCATTGCGAGATGAGTGCCGCACGTCGCCTATTATTGGCTATGCCCCCTGTTTCTCGTACCTGGACAACTACCCCCTCAACGCCAATCTATTCATCCGCTATCGCCGACAGGCTACTTGCACAAACTGCTCTGCACTGTTGGCCTAGAAGTGTTAGGGCGAGGCGAATGTGCTTTGCTTATTGTGGTAGTGTGAAGCCGTATTATGGACAATCTATTGTGTGTTGACTGTGGGTGAAACACCCAGGGCCAATGGGCTCCACGAAAGATGGACAAATTGATATGAAGTGAGTTTCCTGTGCCCGGTTCCCAAGCCAACGGAGCAGCGGTCCTAGCGTCCGCGCTTGGCCCCAAAGGACCACACGGCGTTTACGGCTGTAACACAGACCGAACTTAGGAGGGTTTAAGTCAACAAGGAATTTCTTGACGTCGATTGAGTAGGGGGTTGCTCGGAGATGGTATGGACTATTGAGAAAATCATTTTTCCCTCATAGCCGTCGTGTCCGTCCAACGGCAACACCTGACAAGGAGTTCGCTGCACTTGAAGTTGTGAGCATCGTGTGACATATTTTCGGGGCGGACTCGATAGGGAGCTTAATCAGTAACGTGTAGTACAAAAAGTCATTGGGTAGCCCGGCCCGATACGTCCATGCTAGACGCTTCAGGACGTTTCATATTTCAAGCCACCTGGAACTACTTTTTGTATTGTGCGCTAGAAACTGGAATACGCTACAAAACCAGTCACTTGGATGTCCCCGCGACACAGGCGGTTCGGCTGCGGTGTCCACTGTGCTCGTAATAAGAGCATTCTCTATTCTGCATGAACACCATCGAGCATTTAGTTTCGATTGGACACGTTTCAGATTAGATATATCTTTCCCTACTGTTTCGTTTACATACCAATCGAATATGTCGGGTCGCTGTTTACACATTGCAATACGCTGCTGCGCTACACACACACACACACACACACACACGCGTGGGTCTATCTCGTGCGAGCACGAACGATTTCGATCTACTTCCGTTCCCTGTAGACGCCTCCCACGAGCAGGCAGCAGTGACGCTGCAGATCTCATCGTTGACAGGTTCTGCGAGAAATTTAGCTGACTTCGATGGCTAGAAAAATGGCTCAGCCGATGGATATTTATTTTTATAATGGCGGCCGCTGCAGACATTTAGATACGGGCAGGATCAGTCCTATTGATTTCCAGTGGCTGGTCAAAAGAGTGGCAGCGTCTGATTCCATTGGACTCCGTTGGACCATTGGCCGGGGATGGCTTTTGGCTAGGCAGCGCCTCGGTCGGTATCTTTTAGCCCGCAGATACCAGCCGTGCCCCTGTCCAGGTCGTGCCAAAGTTACGTCCCGTGTAACTATACAAACCGCACGCTCGTAGATCGGCCCGAGCATGGGTCGGGCTATTCTGGGACCACGACGACGACGACGACTGGTTAAATCAATGCTTGTCGGTCTTGCTAGTCCCAGCTACCCAATGAGCCATCAGAGAGGACGAACTATACGACGGCCATTCTGCATGTAAGGCTAGGTCGGCGTAGTTGGTCCTCAGTGTAGGCCCGTTGCGGAGAAATGTCTCACTAACATAGTAGACAAGTGAAAGGTTGCTGGGCGATGGCGTAATCTGAGTGAGGTGCTTAGCCTGTGGCCTGTTTAAACGCCGGCTAGGTCGTCATCACTTCACGAAAGGTTCAATAGGGAGTGGACGATGCGTTTATGCCACCACCGGGTGGACTTGAAACCGCCGGTGGGTGGTGCTTGACTAGAGCACGTAATGAAGGCCACAGACGACCTTGCAATAGTCCATCGACGGCCTTGCAGTAGGCCACATACCCGCGCCGGTCGACTGAACGACACACGTTTCGGGAAACTTTGGCAGACGCCTGTCGCACTGCGCCAATCTGATTCAGTTTAACGAACTATTATTGTGCTGCAACACCACGTGGCGTACATAGAAAAATTCTCATGAACTGACAAAAGTCAGTTTGTGCGTTCACGCGTAGCTGTTTGCGACTGCCATGTCGGTTTCCCTCCGTAGCGAGTAGCGGTCACGCTACGAGTTTATGTAATCGTACGCATTGAAACATGTCCGAGCATGGACTCGTTCCTTTCGAGCGATCTGTTCTCATGCGTTGTCGACTGTAAGTTAGACGGCGGGAAGTGTTGTGAACTTGTGGCGTCGAATGTATGCATTGCAATTGACCATTGAGTTCGATCCGGGACAGCCAACGGCGCTATCGTACGAAACGACGGCGGTGAGAATTCGCTTTGGATGAGGATTCACGTTCTGTGTTCGTCAAGCGACTACGATGTCGACGGTGCGTCGACCGTTTCCGCGGGGTCTCGCCGCATCGCCGATTTACGAGATGAGCGAACGGTTTTTCGCGTAAACATTATTGACATCTCTTGAAACACCGCCGATAATGGCTGACCTTGGCGTGTAGTAATCAGACGCTGCTCTCGAGGTTCGATTAGCCATCACTGAAGCTCTGAGTAGTTCGTTCCGAATCACCACCACTCGACCCGCTGCGAATATCATTCGATTTCGAGATGTTATTTTATGAACGCAAACGGTAGCGTCTAGTTTTTCAGTCAGCGCTCAGAGCATCGTTCTCGAGTTGCTGGCAGAGAAAAAGGCGAGTTGAATGGTGTCTGGGTTTTTGGCCACTTATTCAGCCGGACGGACGTGCAAGGACACCCACCGATGGGCTGAATGCAGACGATGTGCATTATACTGCAGCAAACGATAAAACGCCAATAAATATTCGCATAGGCACGCCTGATCCCTCACCGTGAGCGCGTTTTTGCTCGAGAAGGCTGCCTCTGGTGGCGTAGTGCCAGCGTAATATATATACGCATATATATATATATATATATATATATATGCATATATATATATATGAATATATACGAGTAGGTTAGATTTACTCGAAGCCACCCGGCGGAACGATTACGCCGGGTGGGTCCACAGCCACCCAGACCCAGCTACGATGTCAGTGACTTCGTTAGCAGACGACCCAACTAATCCCATTAGTGTCTCAAAATGGCGCTTCTCGTCGAGGGAGTGCATTTGCTCAAACGAACTAAGCGATTGTTTGGTCGGTTTGTTTCGGTGTCTCGTCGAGCACCGCTGGGGCACTGGCTTCGCGTGTTTCCCTCCTAATGGCGAATTCTCGGGATTACACAAACTTTCGTGTCAGACAGGTAGCAGAGAAGCAAACCCATTGTTCGATGAAGCGATAATAAAATGATTTTTTGACAAATAAAGCCGTTTCGCTAGCTCTTGCAAGAGACTGGTGTGTCCGCTGTCCTCGAGACAGTTGACCAAGTGCCTGGGCAAAAAAACGCCACCGTTCGAATTCGCTTGAAGGCGACGAACACATGAGCGTAGACTTGACTGTTACAGATGAATGCGTCTCGTTCATGTACAGGCTTCCTGTGCGCATCCTGTAAAAGGCTTTACAGGATGAGCAGTAGATCTTTGGCTTTTCCAGCAGGCGACTACTGACGATATCGAGTTATGCCGCGCGTCTGACATTGCCGAATGGCATCTAGTCATAATAAATCTATCTTAGTCGATATGTCATAGATGTGTGTATCTCTGAACATCTCTGATTGCTTGGCCTTACCTAACAGAGCGAATATTGAAAGCATCCCGCGGAATAAAGGCGGAAGAACAGAACTCGTTCGTGAGCAATGTGCTGGCGTTGCCGATGGGTTAGGCATAGTTGCGTCTACCTCAGACGGTCGTCTCTCGTCGCGACGTCGACGACTACGAACGTGTCGCACTATGAGGACGTCGCAGTACGAGGAGTACTAATGCATGTAGATC
>MNPL01028316.1:25186-37874 GCA_002081605.1 Tropilaelaps mercedesae
AACCATGGTAGATATGCGTAGCCCTTTTTTGCCTCCGTCACCTTCTACACGTAGTGGTCCCCAATACGACGCATATACGCGCCGGAGACCTAGATCCTGTCACCTATAATGGTTGCCCAGCTACCATTCACAGCGAGTCGGTTCAGGACCCTGTTTTATGGCGTGGAGCGTAACGTATCTGTCAACCGTTTAGAAATTGCTGACGACCGCTGCTCTGCGGGCGCAGAGAACAACTTCCAGTGAGCACTAAACAAAGTTCGACGAAGTGTTTGTACATTGTCAGCGTTCGGCTTCGCAAGCAGAAACATTCGTCAGCACGACCTCGAACGATGAACTTGGCAACATGGCCGATAGTGAGCCCCGGACGAGAAGATACCCGTTACTAACAAGCACAATGCGATCAGTAATTACAGCATCTACAGGTGAATTTGCCGCGTCCTCACATGTGAGCACCCAAGATGCAACGAGACACGGGTCACTTTAGGCCCGAACGCCTTGGGCCTTTTTCCCTCCCATGAGAATGCGTGCTCAGAGACGCCTTGCTAACGGCGCCACCACACAGTGGTCTTCAATGCGTGATATCGATTTTTAATGGGTGCCAGGCTAAGATTGTAACATATCCTCTGAGGTCGCTAGAAGCCTCATTGTGGGAACCATTCGCACGTACTATCCGTGGAGGGCTTTACTTCCTAGGCTAATGAAAACCCTTCCTCTTGCTTCAATTTGAAGTGCGATATATAAATGAAACGCGTAACGGGCCATACAATCGTTTGCATATTAGCCAGATGAATGTAAGGTCCCGGTTTATTTTGACGCGTGTCGCACGCAGTGTGACGTCGGCGTCGACCGTACGACGTCAGAGTTTCGACATGAAGAAGATGCCAAACTGTCGGAAACTTACTAAGCTTATGCCACGTGCACTGTGTCCAGCTATCAGCTGTATGACCTTCATTATTTCACGGCCCCAAAAGCTATCAAAAGATAATGGCTATTTAACTTTCGCGATCTCATCTTCTGGTGCCGTAGTTCGAATCTATAACAAGTATGAGACAGCAACGTGCATCACTCTCAGACGCTCACGAGTATAAACTACGCAACGTCGTTAATTGATGTTTTCTGACCGATCACCGCGAGTCATCGCTCTGAAGAAATGACCGCTACTCATGGACTCAAACGACACCATTCGCCGGCTTTTCATCAGCAAGGCGAATGGCATCTAGACGCTTCAAGAAATGACCGCACTGTCGCACAACGATAGCGTCTCCGGGAACATTGACGCTTTTCAGCCGAAAGCACGTCGAATCGCTGAGCTCCGCCAACAGAACTCGGGATATCGTTCTCTTTTATAGCTAAGCGAAATAGATTGACGCTATCGTAAAGGACGGGACAGAAAATATATTTGCCAATAGGACCTTTGCCAGGTCCGTTTTGTTAGTATGGCTCAAGCAGATGCCCTGGCCACAGCATGGCGCAGTCGCCGAAGTCTATGGACACTCGTCTGTATTCGAATTTTGTGACATTACATGGTGGCTCTAGGGAGAAAGCTTTCTTTTCCATGACTTCCGGGACACGTAATGTAATACGAAGCCAAGGAGATCTCTTTGATACGGCTTTTTACTAAAAAGGGCTGCCTGTTTAGCAAGACCCGTCACGCAACCTTTCGTGATGCTCAACCAACGTCGACAACATCGTAGACATTAGACCATTCCGGCCGTATATCAAACGCTGCGGACGTAGAGCTAGGTCGGTTCCGTTAATGTATAAGGCTGCGAAATATATTTTTAACGACACCTACAGTAAAAAGCAGACGCCATATGTGTGTGTGTGTGCGTGTGCGTGTATATGTGCTTATCCAAACATGAGTATATAAACAGGGTACCGTCCTGGCGAACAGTGTCATAAAAATGCACCTACCTTTGTTTTCCGGGTGCACTGTTAAGAACGGAGGCGCACCCATGAAATTTTTCGGCGGGATGTTCACCCCTACAATCGAGTTTAGTATAATGGCGCTCTAGTGAGGTAAACGAACCCGTCTCCAGGACATCGTATCAGGTCTGCGGTTTTCGGGAAAACTGCTCGTAACAACATTGTTTTATGTAGCTAAGCCGTAGCCATCTCATCGCTTAAGAGGTAAGGCGACAGGACATACTAAATTTTGAGGCGATTTTCCTCTATTCGGCTCGGAACTGCGATGCAATTACCACCTTCACTAATACGCCCATACAGAGTATACTTCACCAGCAGATTCAGCAGATAGTGGCAAGGTCGCTAAGAGACACGAGCTTTTACGCTTTTTGTTTCATTTTTCAAGGAAGTTAGGTGAACTAGTCGGTGTATGCGATGCATTATTAATGTCGTTGACCAGGCAAATTTGCACAGATTTTAACGAGCTTGAAGTTATAACGGTTTCGTCAGTTTCATCATGAAAAAGCTGCACCCCACGTAGAAAGCCTAAATTGTTGTGTAGACTGTCGCGTGTAGGTTGAAGGAAGGGCAACTCGACCTATTCTCCTGTCTGAATTCGTAACGGTGTTATAATATAAAAAATAAGTACCATATATCCGCGTGAACATTACCTATAACATATAGGCAAACTCAATCGTTGGCTTCACTCTCCCTAAAGTTGTTGCCTTGCGGAATAAATGACAAATTATTGCTTAGAGGATGTCGACATGGCTATGGTTCCATATCAGGATGATTTCCAACCTAACTTCCTGCAAGTAGCTAGGCAGTTATACTACTAATATTATGTGTATCTCTATAATAATAATTTAACAAAAACTTTACACTACAATCGTATATGGGCAAACGAAAACCTTTCTATGTCATTAAAGACTATATTTTTTTTATCATCTATATATGTATATGCAATCTAAATGTACAAATACAAATGTTAAATGTATAAAAAGTAATCTGAATGTATAGCTGTGCAGAAAAAATAAACGTATTGACGATGTATTGTGCCCAGAATTTGCGCATGTGATACTTCCTTTGACGAGTTCAATAGATCGACGTACGGTTGTACGCTACCTAAATAATAACATTTGAATGTGGTCATTGGCAGTCAGGCTGAGGTATAATTGAGCTTGAATCGATAGTGGACGCTTATTCCCACATAGGGAAACGCTCACTTCTATAACCTGATGCTTCCATATATATATATATATATATATATATATACATATACATATATATGGCATCTTATTTAGATGTCATTGTATTTAGACGTGTTTGTACTCGCCTAAAATAACGGGTGTGAATCGGCTCGTGAACTCTACAAATTATTTGCTGCTGCTGTGCTGAAGCAGGGTCGAAGCAGTGTCTCCGCGCGTTCTACAATGATTGGCCAACATATAAAGATTGACGATCTCCACCTGGGGAACGTTTGAGGCTGTTTGCTATGCTAATTTTCAATTCGCCTTAACGCTGAGTGATGCTGTCCGAACATGTGTGTATTGTGTTCGTTCGAGGGACATGGTTGCTTCGTGGTGGCCCATACAACATGTCCGAGAGTGGGTCCGACCGTATTAGCTATGTGTTGGACGCAGGCCAAACGTTTCTGAGCGTGGACCTCAGCAGCTGTTCGTTCCATTGTCTGCCAACACGCGTGTACTTGTCTAGCCAAACTTTAACTGTTGCCATTTTTCTACATAGAACACAAAGTGGACAAAACGGTGAGCAGGGATGCTTGTTGGTGGTGGAACCTTTAACCGCTGATTTGAGCTCACCCGTTCGAGTGGCAGACCCCCGGCACTAGAGATTTTTGCCGGCCAGACTGCTCCCAACACTTTATTCCAAATGAGAATCCAAAGACCCCTTACCGTTTACCAAAGAACAGCCTAAAAGTAACATGCATCGTACGTCCCGCCTGTTGTTCGATCTTGTTGAGTGTGATATCGAAAATATAAACAGTAATGATAATAATGACGGTGATGATTAAGCTTATATATTCTATTCTTATTAAGTTTATTATTATGTAAATAATCGTCGCCGCTCATTAGGCTTTCTTATCCAAGGATATTGCGTTATCACATCGAACGGATCTTCCGTTTGATTAAGAGGACGTGGGGGACCGTCAACACCGGCTGTCGAGTACAATGCAATTCAGTAATATATTCAGTGGTGATATATTCAGAGCCGTAATTCATAAAATGCTATGAGCACAAATATCTTAACAGTTATGATAAATAAATAGGGTTATAATTGGACAGTGTTTAGATATATAGATGTGGTTTTCGCTCCACAGGTATGGCCACAAGACGGCCTCCAAAATTAAAATTCGAGGCGCCATTTGCAAGATCGTAGAATTTCCTCACAGACTTTTACGATCTCTGTATTTTGTTCATTCTTGAATTGATGCAACGCCCAGCACGATGATAACGTTTTTTATGATTGTTGCATACCCTTAAATCGCCCAGATATTGATATATTCAAATTTTGTCGAATGCTGCGTGCTTATCCGAAATCGCCAATGTAAGCTGCAGCTGGTTCGAAGCGAATTGAGCTTAATGTGACCTATTAAAGAGAATCATCGATAGCATAAACACTAATTATAATTACATTAATACGCATTGCGTTTTATTTATTGCGAACTATTTATTGGTGCTTGATAAAGTCACGCAGGCCAAGTGCGAACCCATTGCGGACATCTAGATTTTACGTTATTAGAAGCGGCTAAGCTCAATGCGATGCTGAGCGTCTGCAAAGCGAAGTATAGGCAAACGCGGAGACATAAGCAAGGATCCATAGATCAAGTGGGCTTACGGCTTCATCTTACCTAAAAATGCTTCATATCACCGGCCCAGGCGGTCTGGCAGGAAAAATCCGACAGTTTTACAGATCGCTTTGTACAATGCCTTCCGATTGGACTGCTGGACCTTTCAAGATTACTCGTGGCCACTATTCCTCGGACACAAGGCAGGAGTTAGGGACTCTCCAATGTGAAAATATGTTTGTAAATTACACAGAAACGTAAGTGGATGCAATGGATAAATATTTCGTTTGGAATTGTTTTATTTCCATTGCGTGAGATTTCAGCACTGTTTAGCGGTTGTTATAGCAAAAGTATTGTTCTGCAAGCAGTGCTTGCACACAGCATGAACACAGACGATGAGGTACTGTTGAGACATCTTGTGGAAGCGATGGTGAAATTTATTTTGTGACGTTTGAAATTTTCATTTCTTTGTCGAGTTTTTTCAGTTTTCTCACCCCATGGTGGACTTACTGCCCATAGCACGCGAGGATTAGTGAGGACATGTTTCGGTTCAGCATTATGAAAGACTCGTCAAGTATTACAGCGGTGGCCGCTGAATATTTACAGGTCACACAAAAATAATCATTTTCAATTAGCCGCTTATTTTGGGTCGAACCGCTAATAGTTTTTCCTGCATGAGTCTAACGAATATCTGCGGGCTGTACGATATGGCTCAGTATTGCCTTCATCACGACAACCCGTCCTCCTAAAGCATTCTAAGGAAAATAATAACTGTCATTAGTAATACAATTTCGAGCTGATTGAATTTCTGCAAAGTATGGACGACTTCCTATACAGCACGGACGTGTCAAACCAGCCTATGACGCAGCATTGTATTCGAGATCTGGACATTGTTAGTGACAATTAACCGGCCCGCGCGTCGTTCGGCACCGCTGCGGTAGTCGACGCTGTAGGAAAATCGGTTCGAGCTTTCCTGACGTCTGCGTGCTATGCGATACGTTGCTAGCTTTTAGAGGCTGATTATAGCTACCACTCAAGATCGTCTCATATGGGAAACCAGGACTGCTGCTGAACTGGCGGCGTTTGGCGCAAGAATCGGAACAAACGACGTCAAAATCACCGCTTCTTTTTGCACTGCCGATGGCTGTGAGATCTGACACTCTGTGCACTTGAGCAAATGCAACACTGGAAGGATACACAGTGAGTTAACGCTAGTCTAGATGCGTTTTGCTGTAGTTGGCATGTCGGCGCGTTGCCGTCGCGTGGCTACGTAATTCGTTTACTTCCGTTTTGCTAATTACGTTTGACCGGCCAGTCGGTGTCGAAACGGCAGAGACCAACGCCGGCAGGTGTTCTTGGTCGTGATACGTTTAGTTGCACTGGGGTTTATACTTCATTAGGCGTTCTGACCCAAAAAAAGTGCGTTCTGACATTAGATGGATCTCCCGCTCCTCAGTTTGACTGAGAGGACGCGGGGGAGTCTGTCGTCGCCGGGTGTTGAATTGATACAGCGCCCAGCCTTGGGGTTGATTTTTGAGTGACCTCCAGGTTCATCGTCGCCAAGCGTGCCCAACACGCACCGGCCCGAAGGAGATGTTAATTGAGTTAATATTCATAGACTAAATACCCTTTCGCCTGTCCGCTAGCCTGCGACGAGTAGAACGCTCGCGATGACATCGCGGCCAACAACGCTAATCCCTTCTGAAGCGTGTTTCCTTTGTGTAACTCCGATTAATTGGCAGCAGGTCTGTTATGCCGCTAGAAAATCATGAGCGCAACGAAGGGAACTCAGCAAAAAATTGATAGGCGGTTCTTCTGCGAATTTTCCGCCGATAGAGGATTTCATGTACTCGTTTGCCTAGCTGCCAATGTCTGCCCTAGGCCAGCCTGCTGTGTAGATGTCGTAAGCACGCTATACCCTTGCACACACCAGTAGCACTCAGTGTGAATAGTTTCCCCAGCGACTTGCATGTACTCGAAGTTCATACGCACGACAATAAGGTTCGCTTGCATAAATCGTGTTCATTTTGTTTAATAGTTCTCGCGACGTATGGACCACCTAACGATGTGCCTTTCCAGATTTAAATTTTCGAACTCTCTATCCCTGTCAGGGGCGGTGCCGCTTTATAATTTACGCACCCGTTGGGAGCTCGCAGTCCCCTCTAGGCTTTCGGTTTCAAACATGTTCTCAAGTGTACAACAATATACAACACGAGCTAAGGGGAGAACGGCGTTAAGAAGTGTTTTAGGAAATGTAGCTAAAAATATTTGGGTGTTCTAGGTTGGCGGGCAATGTTAGCGAGCACAAACATCCTTTTGAAGCCTTTCCGTGCGTTCGGCTTCTGAGGGTGAAAACTCGCGCGCGAAATCGAAGATACGTAGTGCGGTTCTTTCAGACAATTTGAATACCCGTTGCATACAAAATGCACATCCATAACCCTTCCCTGTTTTTGTTAGAGTGCAAAAGACGACCGGCCAAGCAATGGAACTTGTTCAGCTGTTTACCAATTGCGAATCTAGCCTCTAGGTTGTTTTAGCCTTTCCCTAGCAGCGGTCTGGATCACCCTGTATAATCGATTCACTAAGTGCATCGAAGAGCTTTGGGCAGAGCTTGGGAAAAAAATTGTCATGGTCAATGATGCGGTATTTAGCTTGAATGTTGTATTTCAGCTCTCATGAAGTAAATAGTAATTCACATCGGTGTGGTGCACCTCTGTGTATGTAACAGAACCATACTGCGAGATGTTCTCTTTATCGTCACCGTTATATTATCAAAACTTTTCATCCTATTTTCTGGCTTATGGAACAACGTTGAGTCAGCTTTGCAAGGTAGAGAACGGGATGAGATGATTGCGTCGTTTTCGGCCGCGCCTCAAGAGCTCAGGGGATTTCTTTGACACTTGATTTGGGTGACTTGATGTGGAAGCAGGTAACTTAATGACAAACTACGCATAAAAAATACAAAGCATAGCTAGAAATTGAAACGCCACCGTCAACTGTCGGGGTTCGGGTTTTGTGTCTTTCGCTAGAGAATGACTACGACGGGTAAAATATCGGAAAACCTCTCGGGGTTCATAAATCGATTTGTGCAATTTATGTCACTTTCTATAAGTTTCTTTGAAGACTTGTCTAAGTCACGTGCGGATATCGTATGGCGGACGACGAAACACGACAGCATTTGTCTCTTAATCGTTGGGCTATTAGTCGAGATGTCCATATAACATCATCATAATCGTTATTGTTATGTCTAGCGTAATGTCCTTGACGGGATAATGCATCTATATATTTTCGTGCTTCTACCTTCTTCTCTGCTCGCGCTCGCGTGGAGGCGCGTTCTTATAAAACGTTGTCTAAGAAGAACCTTTGCCTCTTCCTGAACGCTTCTCTCCGCTTTGCTAGTAGGTTCATCCCTGCTCTCTTCACAACAGTGGGTCTGTACCGACTCATATTACCGCCAGCGAATTTGTCGGTCCCGTTGCGTGTAGCTATTAGAACGCGCTTTACTTTCAGGCCGATTGGACGATGCCAGCGCGACCATCTGAGACCGTCATCGCGACCGGCCCGATGGCTCCATGAAAAACTTGACTACGCCTCGGTGAGGGCATAGCGATCCACCTACGAGCGAAACGGAAAAGAGAGCCACTTTTATTACGAGTACGTGCAGGCGGCGACGTTGTTCAGGGTCCGTTAGTATTTGAGGCCGGAAGGAGAATCGATGTCGTCTCAATGGGAGGAGCTCTTTGTCGAAATAAAATGCCTGTGTTGGCAAAATACATTAGTGTGAAAGCGGCAACACTTCATAATTTTGCACGGTGAAATCGAATAACATTGCTTCTAAGGCGAAGGGAGCGAGGGTTTGTTAGTAGTACATCTTCACGTGTTTGTACAGTCTGCCGTGGATGCGAAATGTACGGGTGTACACAATGTATGGGTGCTGCGAAAGGCGGATGTCAACGGCTTTATCTGTAGCATCATCAGAAGAACAGGGATAATACCACTAATATTTTATTGGCCTTAAAACGAACTAGTAGGCACACGGTTAATTATGAGATAACCACTGAGATTGTATATGCTCTTTTACAGCATTTACACAAACGCAGAAGTCACAGTAACTAATGAATGCATTACATAGTTATTATATATTCACTTTTATGCGGTCGTTCAAAAGGGAGGGTTGGCTTGGCTAAGAGATTTTAACTTAGGCAAAAAATATTTCCTTCTCAGTGCACATTTAAGCACTGCCGTTTGTAACGTTAATGTTGTACTTGAACTCCTCGATCTTGTATCAGATTAATTTTGCCATCGGCCCTCTTTCTTGCCAGTTCAGTTGAATGCCAAAGGGAACAAAGCCAAATTGTGCTGATGGCGAGCGTGCGAATGCCCTCGTTTCCTTACCCTATACGTACACGTATACAAACGCTAATGGTACTTCACGAATCTCTTGTTTCTCGATTATACAATCCTATATATATATATATGCCTGTAATCCAACACATATTACTGTAGAGCGATACACTGTCGAATATTTCTCTGCCCTTTCGTGCTATATCACTAGTAATCACTTTAGTGGATCGACTGGAGAGACTCGGATCTCTCGCGGGATGCGACTAGATTGATCAGGAATTCTCTCGGGTATGCTAGCAAAAATATTCTTCCGAAAAAAATTTTATTATTGAAAGGCGTGTATGGCCACTCATAGACATTTGTTTGTTGAGGTCCTCTAGGTAGCTCCAGTAGATTCTGCCTTTTGGGACTCGGCTCTTCCTGCAAACCCCTAAAGTTTATACGATGTCCATAGTCCTCTTGTGTACTGCGACCAGCGGACAAATTGTTTATCTTTCCCATGGAAAGACCGCACGTAGCCGAAAAAAGGCCAGCAAATGAAATGATCAACCACAGTACTCTCCGTACATCAGAGTGTGCACCTGAGTCATGCTGTGCGTGGCCATCGTGCATTGAAAAAGTGTCCAGCTTGGCAACAATATCATCCCATCTTGGGAATCTCTTAGACGGTGCTTCCGTTTTCGTCCTCAATATTGGGCGGTCAGTTAGAGAAGATTGGGTGCGCGGCTGCACACAGATGGCTATTGCGCGCGGGGCATTTCGTCCTGTTCATGAGACGTCACGCGAGAGACCTTGGAACGAATGAGGGACAATTTCCTTTGCTGAGGGTGGTGAGGAATGAAAGTACCGCGCGGTTGAGCAAGGCCAAGTGCAATGAAGACAGAAGTATACGAGCAAGGAGTGATGGGAGTCCCACCAGCTGGTGTTTCTTATTCAGGCATTATTAGCGGCGATGCTTGCGATGCACTCAACTTAGGCCCGCCTGAGATGTCGTGGTGGTTCTTTACATAAACTGCGGGGAGAATTGTAAGGGGATAACATCAACTGGGTGGTCATTCTGGTAGGTGTAAGTTGGACGACAACCCACATAACGTCTCTCAATCGGCAATGCTTTTTCCGGCCGTTTTTCATCACGCTCGCCTGCATTGCGGCTGCATTGCACTTTGTCTATCGTTTGTAAACTTTCTCTGTTTCTCCGTTTGGCCAAGTGAGCGCGCCCCGCCATCTCCTAAAGGCGTCAAGGCGTATGAACTACAGTGGATCCTTGTCGACTAGGCCGTCACATTTCTCCTACTCGGATCTGTTGAAAAAACAATGTGCACCTCTCAGCGCTAGCAGGGCCGGGACAAATGGTCCTGTTGATTAGTCAGGGGCAACAAGCGTGTCGAAAGGCTACCTAGTCAGAACAGCGAAGTAGACGCGTGGGCTGGTGAAGGTGACCGGTAGCGAGAAGGACCGGTACGCAGAAGATTATGAGCGATCTGGGAGTGTAACAGGGAAAGAAATGGTTTTTACCCTCGGACATATGGCAGTGAGGAGGCTGAGTCGAGCTTGAGCGATGAACATCTCGTGTCTTTATGAACGATAGGCAGAAAACTGTCTCCGAGCGCCCGAAATACCAAACAACCGGCATCTTGGTCACAGCCATTGTTATTGCTCGTTTATATTGTGAAGGTCGGTTATGACGTGGCGGCTCGGTTAGTTAAGTCCATTATGTGATGTCAACGTTATTTGGTCTGGCGTGCGTTCAAATGTCCTTAGTCGTGTCTAAGACGTGTGTTGGCCATGATGAAGAGAATGTGGCTGGATGGACCGCCGTCAAGGAGGGTTTAAAAAGACTGTTCTTGTTCGTTGCCTGAGTAGAATATATGATAGACAGTGATTTCATATGTGCACATTTCATATGTGCCTAGCAATTGTAGTTGGAAAAGGTCAGAAGTCAGATATAACTTGCATGACATTTAATTTTCGGTCGTGTAAAAAGTTCGCCGTCAGCGTAGTTGCGTATGTAATTGTATGACTGGCGCTGTCGACGTCATATTGGTGCTGGAGCTTTCCGAAGCGAATATCGTAACATAGAAACAATATGCTCAGGGCACACTGGCTTAGGGTTGCTTTTAAATAGCCGCAGGACCGCCTCGTGTGGTTCGTTGCTAATCGCAGGACAAGGAAGTGGTCGCCTCCCTGAGTCGAAGTAGGACGCCTTGGCCATATGATTTGATTAATAGTTTTTGCTCCGATAACGACGCACTGGCTTTCATTATTTCGTTCGTCGAATACACACTGTAATACAAATAAAATCGAGATCGCGTGTCCCGTGAGATACGTATTACGCAGCGGTCGCGTTTAAAAGCTGTGTTAAGCTTAAAACAGGTTTGAACAAGTTGAAAATCATTTAACCACGCCCGGCGATGCTTTAAGGCACTTTTCACTTACAAACTAAAAACCGAATGTTTATGCTATTCATAACGTACGATTCCACATAAGTTCATTTTATATGAGCGAATTATTTCACTTTTACAAGAGTTACCCCTTATATGGATGCAGGCTGGGCACGCTGTACGTTCTTGCGTGATCGACGGAGCGAATTAGTAGAAGCGCTTATATGTGTTTATTAAAGTTTAAAGAACTGGTAGAATTAAAGTAGGTTCTCCAATACTTGGAGGGATAGTGTAGCAGCGTCGACTAAATCGGCCGGAGGGGTCCATAGAAAATTATGGACGATGAGGGCTTATTCCTGATACACACCTTTTTGTCTGTTTCGGAGGGTACACGTGTGTGTGTGTGTGTATACACCTGCCGATTGAGCTAGCGACCTCACGAGCTCGCTTCTTCCTCTTAAAGGAAGTAATAGTATTGCTAAAATATCTCCTGTCTCCACGCATGAAGCAAAAAGCCTGCAGTGCCTCCGGCGCCAACAGCGCGTTCGCCACGGATCATCCAGCGGCTAGCGCCGGCTTCTGCAGGCGCGACAGCCGGTGTTCCTGTTGCTTCTGGACATCGCCCGGTCCGCAGTCGTCTTTCACAACCCAGCTAGTTCCGGTCTCCTTCGTTTCCGGTCTGCCCTACGGCCACTGCTATGCAACACGGTGAATACAGGACGACGGAACCGGCGCTACCAAAACCCTCTTACAGACCCTGTCGACCCGCTGATCAGCGGGTTTATCCAAAGAATGGACTAGCGCCGATTTCCGAGGAGCTAACAAACAGATCCGTCTCATTCTCTCGCTTGGACGACGAGACAGCGATTCTTAGTCCTCTGTTGTCGAAGTCCCATGACTGTAGGGCAGGTTTGCAGAATGAATGAGTGTTAACAAAACAGACATGGTGCAGTCCATCAAGTATATGGAGGAGAGGAAAACTACGATACGGAGTTCGCTTTTTGGCCGGCAATAGATAGCACCCCTCGTTGCACATTTACATTTATGGGGTCTATCTTACGAGGTAATGCAAAAACTGCTACCGTAGACCTTAAATGTTGGCTGATGGTCAGCCCTAAAAATATCCGATAGATAGCAAATGTCGGTCGAGCTCAGTGGCTTAGTGCATTCGTATGCGCCTTGCGACTGCAGAAGACACGTAGGTGCACGGGTTCGATCCCCGCCGGTGCACATTTACATTTATATGGGG
>MNPL01028318.1:7107-33101 GCA_002081605.1 Tropilaelaps mercedesae
TGAAGTAATATATGATGAGTTATCCATTAAAAAAATACGGTTTTTTCATAGTGTTTGTTAGGTAAGCACGTGAATTCAAGAGCATCTTTAGCAGCACTTGCGTGAGTCGTGTGTGAGTTAGAGGGCTAACTGCCGTTGTAATATTGTAACGAAATCCATGTACAGCGAACCCACCACGACGCGCCGGCTCGATCAATTTAATCCCCTCCAGGTCTCATCATTCATTGCTCCGGTGTTTAAGAAACCAGGATTGATATTTGAGAATTTTCTCTCCCAGGACGAGAGCACCTCGTTGTAGGCGAAAGGCGCTGGGAGGCCAAAGCGGCTCCTGAGCTCTTCAATGAAGACTGGAGTGTCAGTAAGAAGATATACTAGTCTGGATCGAGTCACACGGTGTAAGAGGAGAACACGAGGTGGGATGCCTTCAGGCGATTCAAGAGCTTGAGGCCCACCTGATTAGGTTTTCCCCAATTATCTTCATTCTCTATGTGGCCATTGGTGCGACTTTCAAATCGAACAGACACAAGGCCATTGACATGTATAGGAGATGATGGTTCTTTACCATTGTCGCCTGGCTTTCGGCATTGTTCAGTGACCTGAACCAGGAGGCGGGTGCCTCTAGCTGCGTGTCGTAGGCCTAGGTACGGGAATTTGTTGACATAGGAGTGTAGGTGGTTATCGTACCTATGGGCGTCCTCGGCGGATACACGTCTCCCACGTCTGAACTTCATGGCTAAGGTCTTTGCCCTATTGGGAGTCAGTCCGAATTCAAAAGACGCAACACGCAGCCCGGCCAGGGTCTGGTTAGAACCAACTGCAGTTATAGATGGCCAGGTCGTTTACATATAAAATAACGTTGATCTGACCACGTTGCCTCACAGCTGTCAAATCTTTAGGCAGAACCGAGAACAGTAGGGAATGACATTGTCCCCCTGTGTCACTCCGGTTATTTTCGAGAAGGGGGGGCTGAAGGGGGGATACTGATTTTATTCTCCTGTCGGACGGTTACCAGAGGCCTAGGATGTTGAGAGGAACCATCACCCGTGCAAATTTTCTAACAAGGTGACTCGCGGAGCAGAGCCAAAGGCCGTCTTGGAGTCCACAAACTCTGTGAACAACGGTTGCGACAGCTTGGCCAAAGCACGCTTGATTTCGTCTAGCAGTTTCGAGTACGCTGTCATGGTGGAACGATTACGTCGGAAGCCATTCTATTCTCTCAGAATAATTTCAGTGGCCTCAGTGGAATTGAGAAAGCCTGAATTAGAGTACAGTGCCTGGATTGCTTGACATATGTCCTACACCGAGAATTCATTTCCCAGATGTCGCGCTCATCTGTTGTGATCTCATCCCACAGAGCCGAGACTACTGGAGCCTCTTTTGGCATAGTGTTATATACCCCTAACGTATCCGAGAAGTGCTCTATAAGTGTGATCGTGTTTATCAGCTGAAGAGATACTTTGCAATGAAAGAGTCATTTGTATGGACGGGGTTCGGCTTCTAGTAGCAGGAGGACCTCTTGGCGCTCGAGGTATTTCCGCTTCTTTAAGGTGTAGATTCTTCGCCAGGTGGTCCTGATAAATGCCGCGAGGGGTCTCATGGCGGGTATACGGAGGCCGGAGATGTCTATCAGAGACGTGAGGAGGCCCTCCTAGTGAAAAGGCAGGAAGGATTGAACCACGGCCGGTTACGGCGGTTACTGCGAGCAGGGAATGCGAAGGAACGAAGGGTATCGACGAGCTATTGCGCATATCTTTCGACACCGATGTTATGCCCACAGAGTAAAGTCGCCGCGAAAACGGCTTTCTCAACACAATATGGGATGTCAAAGAGCTCAGAAAAACGTCCACAGCTTTAGTAAGTGGGTTCTGACGTGCGTTCTATTTTTTAAAGAATGGTCTTCATCGGGAAACTTTATTCTGTTGCCTACAAAGGGAAGTCTGCCCGGTGGATCGTAGCCATCGTTGCGCGTAGAACCAAAACTTTTTTGGGAGTCAAAACTCTGAAAGTACAAAGGGAAGGAAAACCCGATCCACAGGTAGCTGAGACCAAGCAAACGCAGAACTGTTAAAAGGCTCGGCGTCCGGAGTTCCTTGTCCGCAGATATATCGGCTCGGCAAAGGTAAAGGCAACTCTGTGAAGCTGCCGTTCGTCCTTAACTCCGAGATACATAGCGGGCTCGTCGCAACACCTCCAGTACGCGTAACAGTGGTTCGACATTACAACAGCTGACACTCTCGCCGGGGCCTCAAAAGCTCCACAAGCAGACGCTGGCCGCATCCCAGACACTCGGTACACCACGGCGCGGTAGCTGGAGGTTAAGGGAGAATCGGAATCAGCCGCGGAGCAGCAATTGGCGACCACCGAGCGCCCCGAGTCAATAAGAGTGGTTCCCTAAGACTGCGCAGAGTCATCCAAATTGTCACTGTTTGCACCGTCGGTGCTAGTCGGAATGGATATGCTAATCTTGATGGCAACTTGGGCAACTAAAGCCGTCATGCTTCCGAGTTCTACGTCGTCTATTGAAGCGCTCTAAAGCCACCGGGCACCGAACATCCAGGGGGTGTCCATATTCTACAATGACCCTGTGGGTGATCTACGCCCATTAAACAGACATTAGTCTCAGGAAGCAGAATTCACGCTTATCATGGTAAAAAAGCTCTTCAGTGGATCTCGTGAAGTTCCATCGGCAACTTCCCTCATCGTTTGCAAGAACCTGAACGCAAAGTTGAATCGTCCTACTTCCTAGCCCTTCAAGATCCGTTGGCAGATTTTTGCTGTTGGACTGTCAGTCTAAGCACCTTTCTGGCTCTGCCATCGACATCGTCACTACCAATGTCGCAAGCGCCAGAATAAAGTTTATGAGTCGGTGATAGTCATTCTTTAGGTCTCCCATTTCTCATCTAGATAGTCCTTGAACTATTTTTCTTCGTATTACTATAGTTCAATAGAAAGAATGGGGGCTACAAATGAGTTTGCTTTCTTCTAATTTCCAGAAAATGTAACATGGGCGCTTGTGTATCGCCCTTAGTAATCAAAGTAGCAAGAATATAAACATATTAAGTGTCTTTCTCACTTACAATAGCTCGCAATCGTATTTCTCAATATTTGCTCATAAAGTTAAAAAAAAAATAGATTTTATTCACCTCTAACTGCTTGCTCACACTCGTGATTTCCAGCCCAGGTTTTCCTCGTACGCACTAGCACTTTAGAGACATCAGAGGGAAGCCTGCCTGAATATGTTTTTCAGTGTCAATATTAACGTCAGGACCTTTCCCCGCAGAGCCGTCAGAATTCGTCACTTTTTGGCAATCGAATACATATAAGTTCCCTCTTTCACGCATTTTCCGTGTCTGGTTTTTCCCTCCTGTCTCGCATCGCAATTACTTAACGCATGAATAAATGTTAATTGGGGAAAACAAGTTGCACTTCCACTTCGATGACAACGTTACATCAACCAGCCCCGCTTATTCGATATCCAAGACAAAGGCAGATTTAAGTCTCGTATCGAGAAAATCATCTATCGATATGTGCCTTCGTGGCATTTTATGCAACCATGCCTTTCGCCGGTCGACGCACAAAACAATCTAAGGCCCTTTATTTTTCTGGTAAAGCAAAATTGTGGGATGCTTCGTTTGCGCTTGCGTCAACACCATGATAATCAATCGATTCAAAAGAGAAATACCTATAAAATATAAATGCAAGTACAAACTGCGAATACCAAGCATCTCATCGTATCGTTCAATTTTCAGATCGTTTTCAAGTACAAATTTTCGAATTTCCTTAGTTTGTTATCGCCGTAGACATACATTCGTAGAAATAAGAGATAGATTTGAGTACTCTGGCAATCAAAGCACCTGTAATGAGAAAACAGAGATATGTTACCTAAACAACGACGGCTAAATATAATAACAACGGTAAGTAACGGAAGGATGCTGCAAACGTGCGTCTTACCGAGTGCCTGATCTTAAACCCAAAAATGTCACTGAAGCATAGAATCTCTTGAATCACTGTATAGGAGGTGTGTCGATAGACACACACCAGACCACCACCAGCTCAATGTTGAAAAGTACTATGTTTCTTTTGCTCTTCTCTTCACTTAGATATGATTATGTGGAATTATACTATTGATGTTAATGTTAAATTAAATTATTGATACCCTTCCTCGTTGTCTCCTTTATTTTGCTATCAATCATTCTCAAGGGTCTTACTAAAGAAAGCGCACCTCTTTTGCTGCACAGGCAGCCTGTGCATTTGTGTTGAAACATTGAGAATGCGCTTCTCATTATCTTTTTATCCTTGTAGTAGTACATCAACGTTGACACCGTTTGCAATTCGAATTAGCCAATGCTGGCATAATTCGAAAGTTTCAACATCCCAAATTGGTTTTTAGAGCATGACCATCACGATTAGAATACTAGCATTACATCCACTGTCAATAGGAGACAAGCAGGCAAGCGAGGTACAGACTCACTTGAGCGAATCTAAATAGGTAAAGACGTTCCTTCATAGTTGAAACCGATTGGGCAAGCCGCAGCAGTGTAATCCGATATTCCGTGATTTGTCTGCAGAAGGGCAGAGCATCTAACAACTTTACTTTTTTGAGCAGTCGTTTTTGCGGGAAAACAGGGAAGAAAACATATGTATAGGTACACGCTACTATAAGAAAGACAGAAGCCCTCGACAACTGTTAAGTTGACTGTATATCCTAAGCAGAATCGTATACTAAAGAAGAGGGGAAAGACATGAGAGAGTCAACTAGGGGATTAAATGGTTTTTGTGGTTTGAACAAACTTCCCATATATCGTGGGCAATTGATTGATAAATTTGTTGGTGCTCTACTTATTTTTCGTATAACAATTTGGAGGTTAAAGTATAACTTGATAAAGTGGCGAAGATAGAGCAGAGGATACGTTTCACATTTTGCACGTCAGTCGGAGAAACGCAGCGTCATATTTGATAATGATGAGTGACAATCTAGTATAACGCAACACCTTCAGAAGCGAGAAGTGGTCATTTGAGTCAGTTTACCTTGATTGGGGTTTCGGCAAATATGAATATGTGGCTAAATGATAGAGATAAGTTTACTCTTTCACTGTCTTTCTATCGCACTCTGTACAGGTTTAACAGAATCCATCTAGCTTGATTTCGCATAGTAGACGCTACAGCTAACGGCTCGGAAATTTGTGGGATGTAAAAAAATATAATTTTTGAATGACATTGTTTGCACAAAATGGGGGATGATCTATTTGCAAGAGCTTTAAGCCCTTGGCCGCTACAGAACGTGTGTACTGGAATTCTACAAACTCATACCACCGTTATACCTAATCGGTCTTTAAACACCTTTAAATCTAAAATATAGCGTATTGTGTGCTACATGAAAGAAACATGTTTTCGTTTACCTATTCTTTCCCGTACATACTGTATCCTGTCCAATAAACTGAAAATTATTCATTTTTCAATGCTCGAAATTAGTTGCGGACGTGATCCTGCGCTTTCGTTCACCGACTGGTATAGGAGTTAATGTATGACGCTTTATTAGATACTTTAGTTTTTTGCATGTTCTGGTTTGTTCATATGGGAACGCCTAGAGGAGCGTGAGAAAGCGCCCATGTGTCTGGTATAAAGCTCCCTCGCTGTTAAATAGCACCGCTGTAGTGAATCTGAACTTTTGTAGAAACAACTGGCTGAGTTAATCCCATGTTGTCTCAGTAGATAATTCGAAAGTTTCATATCGCTGACCTAGTTAGTTGCTAGAAAACAAGTGCCGTGATGTCGGCTAAAAATGCTATATGACGCAAATGGATTTGCGATTTTGTCGGCGCGTCTGTGGTTGCCATTTTAACGTGGTACAGCAATTGACATTTCTTTTGTCACTCGGAGAGAAATTGATTTGCTGCGCAAAAACGATTGCATTGATAAATTCTCGTAAATACTTATCTTCTATAAGACGTAACAGAGGTAAACGCCAGGGCATGAATAGGTTTTATCCACTGGACCAGGCAACCAGACGTCGTGACATGACTTGCACATATCATAGCGACCAGTATGTTCCAATATCATATTTTATTTGTAGAGACGAGAATTGAAGCTGCATATTGTAGAACATTAAGACGATAGAAGAAGATGAACTGTAAAGTCACTCGGTGAATGAAAAAAGTGTAAATACGAAATATAATTTAGAATATACTGTTTCAAAGTGATCAAAGCACACTAGGGAGTCTATGTGGCCTGGCTAGTAAATGCTCATTGCCTTGTCAGACGGGCTTTACATCTGTAAACGCGAGGATCAAACCCCTGCACATACCGAATAAATTACGCAAAAAGAAACCTGAAAATATCTAGTCAATAAATTTCACAAACAAGCCCAAGTTCCAGCTATTTTATTTTTCTAATGGACTAGAGGTTCTATCTAGCATACAGGAGACAACGGGTTTAAAATGAAAATCGTTTGTTTTAAAATTAAACGCTCACGTAAACTCTCATGCAAACTAGAGCACCGCGGGGCGATGTGATGAAGGACTTTCTGATAGATTCACTCAGAACGAACGAATAGAACCTTTTACATCCGTCGAAAGTACATCGAGATTTAAATCATACCTTATAACATTTGCCCGTCGATACCTGCTAGCGACTCTTGGTCCTCGCACACCCCTTTCGATTATCGATTCAGGGCGTCGCAAACTTTCGCATTAGATTCTAATTCTTCTGAGGATGAACATCAAACGACAACTGAAATACCAAGTACCCTCGGCAGGACAAACATCCTCCACTGCAAACACCGTTAGGCCTAACGTTCTTTCCTCGTGCTGTTTTTGGGTAAAAATAATTTACATTGTTTACATCGACAACTGTTATTGCTACTTTGGCTGGATCATTTCGTACTGTTACCTTTTTTACAATTCACGCTGTCACGTATGGTTTACATGCTTCCGGCTCAGCTTTAGCTTTAGAACGATTTAACTTATTAAAGTAATAGTACTACTCATGCTAAACAGATTTGTTAATGAAGCTTATAGTAAAGCCACTGACTACCATAACTCGTAAAATAAAAGTAAACAGTATGCTGAATTACTTAAAGATATCTCATCTTTACTATGATAGCAAAAAAGATTAGCGAAGTTTCCACGTTGGGTATGACTTTTTCTCAACATCGTGTACAGCCACCAAATTTCATCACAATCGCTCAAGTATAATAACAAACGAGAGGAAAACACCAGATTTCAGGGTGTTGCATTTCAGTAGCAACTGTTCATTGCAACTATGCCTTTGAAGTAATAGCAAAGCTAAGCAGATCATTGTAGTACTGTTGGTAAAGTGGAGTGTGCTCCAAAACTAAATTAAAAAAATAATATCAAGGTCTATGCCTCCGCTTGTATTAAAAAAGCAATGAATGCTATTGCACGAAAGGATGGAAAAAGCATCTATTTATGTTATGCACAACAGCCTATGCTTCATTTGAGCTCAGAGATTTGGGAAGAAGGCGTATAAATCGTGGTGTAAAACAAATATGTAGTCTCATATCCAATTTGACAAGAAACTGTGCTGTTTTAAGGCGAAAATAGGTTAATTCTCTTAACATTAAGGTAAAGGGCAATTTTACTACTTACTTTGATTACTCAGCGATGTTCCAGTGGTATATTAAGGAAAGTCACTACAACCTTTAAATCCTTCAACGTTTCCATTAGAGCCTTGGCAGTTTTACTGGAAAAGTAGGTGATCTGTCAGTTGGAAGTGTTCTAAGCCAAGCCGTGTACATTTTCATAGTTAGGTGGCCTTAGGGGGTATTCATAGTAAAAGTTTTCAAAATAGTAGTCACAACTGTCCATCGGAAGTATAAGGAAAATACAATGATAAAACTCATTATTAGAGAGGAATGAGTCGTCTGGAAAGCGGCATAAGTTGACGGAATCGTCCTGGAAGAATCATGGTGGAAATGACGTTCCTAAATTGCATACTAGTTACCTTCTACCTACAAAGAAGTCTGAAATAGGGATACGCTTTAAAATGGAGGCACCGCCGTAATAAAAATTCAGATTTCATCAGGTATGAATATGTACAGACTTAAGCTCTAGTTTAGCAGTTCACTCAGACCAACCTTTGCGTAGAATGAATATAAAGAATGAAATTGTATATATATATATAATGCCTCTGCATTGTTGCCCAAATATTAGTAAGAATTCAACCTAGATGATGAATAAAAACAGTTTCCGAAGAGATTCTACTGATGTATATGATTTTCGTGAGTATCGTTTGTATCCTTTAACTTATTCAAATTAGTGCTTACTGAGACATAGGCAAAGCATTTACAGCCAACGTATCCAGGCCACATCCTTACACCTTAGAAAACTAAGGGCTTCCAATCTTATGATAATTAAGCGAACAATAGAGCCATAACGCAATGAATAGATAACTATTTATACATGTACAATTGTATCGTTAAAAGGCTGTGGCGTGTAGGGCGCTTCGCGACAAGGTTCCGCCGCAGTCTTTCTAAGGTTAATCTATGTTCTAGATGCATGGAGGAGCAGTCAACATGAAAAATGTTTCTTCTTTTCCTCTCGTTCCTCCCGAACGGTCGTTAAACGGAGTTAGAAGCGGTGTGCTTCTTTTCCGAACCAAAACGTTTGACTTTTTAATTCAAGATTACCATTTAAACTTTGCGTTTGCAAGAATAGATACATTATCTGATGGTCTGGCGATCGGGTAGCCTAAAAATCTTGCTCATAATTCTCTAGACACAGCAAGAAATAGGCCGTCCTTCTTGCGCTATCTTTAGTTACTCGGTAAAGTCGCATATTCTCGTTGGACGTATTGTAAGTACAAATACAATCGTTGTTCATCGGCTTTATCCATTCGCTCCGTTTTACCGAGGGACTATTCAGCGATCCGTTCAAAAGTGAGGCAATTAAAAGCTTACAGTATGGACGCCTGGCATGCTTCTAACCTGGGTGGCGATGATCTAGTGATGAAAGCCTCACGTTGGTTCGCAATTTGAAGAAGAACAGCAAACATTGCAGAAACATCTATTCTTATCCTTCCATTCAGATGGACGACCAGAAGGTCATTCCGCAAAAAGTACACTGCATTCAGGCAGTAGAGCCGCATGGGGTTTGGTCCTTTACAGTGAAAACAATACAATACAATAACTCGTAAATGATGGCGTCATGAAGATGAGGGTGCTGGGTTGGAGGCGTAACAAAAGAGTCGGTCCTTTTGGTCAACATTCAAACTCTAATATTGATCCCGTAAGTGAAGAAACAAATTTCATCTGGATCAAGCCAGTCGTCCCGGGAAGGCAATATTTGGTTAGCCGCGTATTTTAAGTTCTTGTGGGTAAGCAAAAAGTTTCCTGCTATTCACTATATTCTCATAACTGTTCCGGCTTGTGTATATTAGAAACATAGATCTATGTATTGCTGACGCAAAACAGGATTTGCGACCACGTTATATTTAAGAAATCACGTGAATGTGAATCTAAAAAGAATCTAGACCAAGTATCTAGATTTAGTGTTACGTCTCGGTCAACTGCTCGCCAGGAGACTCATCTATGTCAAAATGTTCTCGTCGACCGTTGCACATCTAAGGAAAGATTATTGTATTCGTAATATTATACTTGTGGTGGCAGTATTTTACATCGATGCATAATGTAACGTAACATTGAGAGACTTACCCTCAATGGCGGAAAAACTAAGCTTCTGCCGTGAGCCGAAACGTATGAATGCTCGGGAAGTATACGCCAGCTCTAACAGCAAGAACAAAAGGTTGATTACGGGAAGAAAATGGGGTTATGCGATTCATTTCCTTCACGACAAAGGAAACGTTGTTAGTTGGGATTGGCCTTCCGAATATATGCCTTACAAAGCCTCGCTGAATATTGGAGTACGCTCAAAACTCTTTTCTGGAAAGGTGCTTTTCGTCGATGTGTCTGGCTGACATCAGACATAGACGATGAACGTTAAGCGATGGAGACCTTCAAAAACTCTCTCTAAAACTGCGTGGTAAACTCAGTCATACGCCATATCTCGAGAGTGCGGATGAGTGACCAGCAAGCTACATTATTGCTCTTCAGTGCTTCGGTGGCCGAAAGGAGAACTCGCAATGTAACGATGCCTCGAATGGACCGTACGGCATCCATACAGATAATGAAGGCGGGCAAAGGTGATGATTAAAAGGCATTGCTATCAATGGCTCTAATATCTTCACTTTAGAAAAGCTATCATGTACTTGGTTACACTTGAAACTTCGCAGTTAAGTAATATGCTCAGAAAATACCAAAAAAACCAATTGCATTCCAGATTGCATTGCAGATTAGTTGATTCATATCAATGAGGATTTTAATATATGTACAGCACGTTGCTTTAGTGTAAATCCCCTAATTAATTTGGGAGTCCTACAAATAGGTGAAAACTGCTCTCATAATGTATAACGTATGTACATGAACGTTCGACACTCTTCCATTTATTGAATACATTTTTTTAACGGAACTGCAATCTCATAGTTTTGATAGGAAGCTCTTGGTAGGAACAAAGTTTGTTCTTACTTTTGGACAAAAATCCAACAAAAATTATTTAAAACTAGCTCTAATGAAATATCTCGTACACATTTATTTCTATGCTATTTGAAAAGTTTACTTGAAAATAGAAATGTTAAAAATATATATAATCATCGCACGTTATATTCCGAAAAAATTTAACCTATATCAGTCATACAGCAAAAAAATGAAAAACGTCAATCACAAGCAATTTTATAAACTTTTGAAGAAGGACAGTTTTGGATCATCCTTTATGTAGGAAGGCTAAACGTTATGTTGGTTATAAACAGCGCTTTTGCATGCCATCTTTATGATTTTATTTAAAACTAGGCCTTATATAGGACTTTATGCCGTCAAAACCGACGGTTTGACAGTAAATCACAAGCAATTTTATAAATGTTTGAAAAGATAACACTTATGTCGTCCTCTATGTAAGAAGGCTGAGCGTCATGTTGGCCATCCAGTTTATTTAAGATTCGACATTATAAAGTACTTTATGGCGTCATAATTGACGGTGCGAGGTCTTGGAACTAGGCTATTCAACTCTGGGGTCCCGTTTTATACTTACCATTCAAATATTTTCTATTTATCTTGGCAGTCCTTTAAAAATCTTTATGTAAAAATTGGATATTGAGAAAATGACACAAGCCTCAAGGTGGTTTACTATATTATAAAACAGTCATGGTCTATCGTTGCAATTAATAAAAAAAGCTTTTCTCATGCATTATAAGCGCTTGGGTAGATAAATTAATAGTAGTACATGCTAAACTTTTTGGTACGACGATGTTACGGCACAAAACTTCTTGAAGGAATTGCTTTACGCTCTTAGGTATTAAGTTCCTTCAAAGCTTTTTCTATCTTTTGCAGATTTTGCAGCGTCGAAAAGTTAGCATGATTTCAATTGGCTTAATGAATGTTATAGAACTAGGTGTGTGAATGTGTCAACTATTTATCTAAACAAAAAGTTGCCTTTGGTCTAAATTAGTGTTTATTGATTTTCTGACCGTCTAGTTTACGAGTTTAATTAACAGCTGAATTTCCTACTGATTTCTCCGAACTGATGTCCACAATATAAGCCAGCGCATTTGTTAATAAGGTGCAAATTTTTACTTTTGCTATTTTTAAAAAGCTTTTACAAAGAGAGAATTTAAACAGCGGGTTAATGGCAGTCGAACGTGCTGATACGTATATAGATCCCTTCTGCCTTAGGATGCTTTCAGGCTCTTTTCGCCAAAAGCCCTTAAGCGCTGTTTTCAAATCTATGTGTATAAGAATTACACCGCAATTGTTAGCACCGATTCTAAAACAGACTAAGACGAAACACGTACAATATAACATAAAATGTTTTCATCTGTTCACAGTAGTTGAAGATACTAGAAAAATGGTTAAATAAACATTCTGGCATTTTTTGGCTTTGGACAGACTAAGACGAAACACGCACAATATAACATAAAGGTTTTCATCTGTTCACAGCAGTTGAAGATACAAGCGAAACGGTTAAATAAACATTCTGGCGTTTTTGGCAGGGTAAAATTGGGAACAAAAAGAAGCAGGCAGTTTCGCCCATGTGGTTGTAACCCCATATTCGGAAAGCAGCGGCGTTGCTTTTCAATGCTTAGAAATTGAATTGAACAAATATTAGGTGTGAACCGTAAAGTGATTCACTTGAAGAATACTCTTAGTGATAGAGCATTTCAGACCGGCTATAAGTTGCTATATGCATTGATAAGTGTAGGGGGCACATTGATCAAGGCCTCCAAAGGTGGTTCTAAGGACATCCGGCGATTATTCTGTACACTATTGAGCCCTGATCAATCAAATTTGAGGCTAAATAATCCCAGAGATAATATTAACTGTCAATGTTACATTGAAAAAAACATATTTAACCGTATGGTTTTATTGCGTTATAATTGTGTCACTGACAGGCTTTCTATATTGATACTGAAATTGTTCCATAATATGCTTTGGCTACATTGTTAGCTCACTTTTGCTTTGCTTATTGGCAGAGTAATAATAAATAATATCATAATAATCATGACAATAATTGACTGTCAATGCCGCAATGTGAGTGCGAAATGTCCGCATTTTTTAGAAAAAGTAGTCGAAGTTAGAGCGCTCCTAAACAATATATAAATGTATTATGTTCTTTATAACCGCGATGTAATACTTCAATGTATAGTTTCGAAAACGCTGTTATGAAGCCAATCAATTTTAGTAGTCGAATCACCTTAGTTAACCGTATGCTCAAATCCTGACCAAATTTTGAATGTTCTCAAAATACTATGGTAACAAGATAAGACTCTTTAGGGAAATGTTTTTCGCAAAGAGGTAATACGTCAGCCTGCACCGTGACGATAAATGAAATATAATTCGCTGTTGGCGGTATTAGTCACTGGCGGACGAAAAACCTCAAACGCCCTTCTCCTGGCCTTTGTTATCAATTTGCCCTGTGAAGCCAACACTAAAGTGCCTTCATGGTTAAAGCGTTATACCACCTAGGAAATTAAAAAAGTTCAACCAATTAAATTACCAAATGTCATGGAAATTGCAGGTCAGGTAAATCTATCTTGCTAAGTGACCAGCAACTTGAATGACTATTGGCGCTCGACAATATTCCTTAAATATTTTATCATTTTGAAACACGGATGCATTAAGTCAACGAGCTCCACAATACGCGCGTTCTTAACCGCATGAAACTTTGCGGCTAGCGGCAGTGACTAAAGTCACTGAGATATCTCGGTCAACTCTTTTGAACTTACAATTGAAGTCCTCCGAAGAAACAAAGTAAGGTAACAGTAGTTAGGTCATGTAAGGTTTGTACTGGATTTATGACTTGAGTGTTTAAAGTCGTCAGTAAATACAATTGACATATCCAAGCTAGTATGCTTCAGCTTGTTTTGCCGTTACCTTGCGTCGCTTTCAAAACCTTCACTTGGGTGCTATCAAAGTGCCAATGTGTCGAACGAGCTTTTTAATTTTTACTCCCTTTTTATTCCCTCTTGATGCTTTCCGTAAAGAATGTGTTTTTGTTCGTACTTCTAACATATTGGTAACGCATCTAAGTATGTTATACTAATATGCATAGATCGATTCCGCCAGCTACATTATACGCATATTGGTCAGGTCGTCGTTTTGCCCGCGAGGAAAAAGGAAGTTTAATAAAGAGTAGAAGTATAAAAACAAACGCTAGTGCTTTGCATGTAGACTACCGCCCGTACATTTTAGTGTAGATGTTTCCTCGAATTAATATTATGAAAATGAAATATATATACATATATATCTTGTTTCATCGAGTTGATATTTGTGTAGAAAAATTTACACTATTAGTATCATTATAGTTCATATGTCGTACCCCGCCGTCGGTCGTTATGTGTCCTTGGGTTTATACATTCATTGGTTACTAATTGCCAATGCAAAACATTAACAACATTATCTTGTTTTACTGCTATGTTTGCTAATACTACTTCACTACTTCTACATGTGCAATAAATAAAAAATAAAGTGTTTCTCCTACCTAGGAAGCTCAAATCATATCACTGAAATTCCATCTTAATAGCTTATTTTATGATTTAGCACCATTTTTGCAGTCTTTTTTATTTGTATTGCAGATATTCCAAACTATAGCCGTTGTACTGTCTCTTGATGAACAGAGTATGAGGCTACCACAGGATACCAATAGAGGCAACTCTTTCAAGGGCAAAACTGCCGCCGTAGACTTTCAGCCCGCAGTAAATGCGTCTAATCCAAGATGGCGGCCTCCTTGGCCCGCAATCGAACATTACATTTTTTCAAGAATTTTACAAATTGCAAAGCACTGAGAGGTCGTGAACGATGTTTATTCAGCTTACTCAACAGTTCTGACGACAGATTATCACATCGGGAGCGCCGATTAGTCGGATTCAGTCAACAGCAAATGTACCAGGTGGTTAGTGATACTGATCGATATCCGGAGTTTTTGCCGTGGTGTCATCGATCCCAAGCAATTGCACGCCGGGGCCTAGTGGAGAATGTCCAACTCACTGTTGGATTCGCTCCGTTTAAGGAAACCTACATTTCTGAGGTATCCAGAATGTATATAGGAAATTAGACTTCAACTTATAGGCGCAATTTATTGCTCCGATGCCTCTCGACATTGCCATACCTCCTCTAATGCAACCCTATTTAAATATAGAATATAGAGTTTAAATATCGAATTTGAACGCCTTGTAAATTTATGCAGTGATTGATATGGTCGCAAAGTGTGACCTTTACATTTGTACTGGCAAGCTAGAATTTAACGGTTGTAATACATTACAGTTGGGGCGAAGTAAACGTATCAATGAGGCTAGATGTCTGATCCTATATTATGTCCATCAGAAATATAAAAATATGTGTTTTAACACAAAAGCATTTTCTCACATACTAGCTATGCTTTTACCGCCATTTTGTGGCACCAATTTTTTTATTTCACTAATTTGCATCAATTCTCACTTGATAGCAACAATAGAATCGAATGAGTAAATGTGTGAATATAGTTGTACAAAAATTTTATTGAACTTTGAATAAAGTTTGTGTTGTTGTACGACCGTTTCACGTATTGCAAAATTATTGACGTTGTCTGCAACTGAAATATGGTAGTTAAACCGAAACAAGTGGTAGTGATTTTTTGTACTCCCGTTTGCTGCATTAATCTAGTTCATACATTCGAGTCTAATTGAACTTTTACAAAGTATTTGAAAATTGCGTTTATTGTCAATCGAGGCAAGCCCTCCCTTGCAAGCGATTAGACATCATTATGATTCAAAATATCATAGTGTATTAATCTCTTCGTAAAACTGGTGTTGCGAAAATGCTGCGGTCGATTAAATCGGTGGACGAAGTAGATGCGCTAAACGGAAGAAACTAAGGCGTAAACGAGCCTTAAGCTGCTTGACTTTGACGCCATTTTGAAACTTTAGTCAGTTAGGTAATGTATACAGGTGGCCGCGATGCTCAGGATACGTGGGTATGGTCAACTTTTTTTTCATACAACATACAGTGGTTTTGTACGAGTAGCTAGCAACACCCGAGGAAAGCTTTGCTCGATCCTCAGCTATTACTAATGGAAAATTTGTTGAATGTTTTTTAAATCGAATCAAGAGCCCCAGCATGTTTTAAATTCAAATCACCCTCTACTTTTATCATACAACTAATTCGGTGCGCAACGTTGCATCAATGTTGCGAAACCAACGAGATTTCGCAACTACCATTGGACTAATTTTTACAAAAGGAACTTTGTCAAAGACTGCAATAAACTGAAGATTGTTTGTGGCATTGTTCCAATATATTCAATAGAAATCATGCAAGCCGTACTCATGCAAAGTCAATCCTTGTAGGAATTCTAAGAATCCGCGAGTATACGAGAATCAGTGGAACTGAGTCAATCCGGGATATACAATGAGTGAAGTAATAGTCAATAGGTAATCAGACTAACAGCATGTGTAGTGGCACATTTTATTAGCATCATGGTATGATGCTTGCGTTTTCCATGATAGTCAATGGCAGACGCCACATCATGCCTGAACACCAGACAGCAGGGAGCCACATAGACAGCACCGAAATGCTGCGCGTAGCCAGTAGAGACCTTTCATAAATCGTGTAAAATATGGTGCCGTCGACCGGCTAGTGATATGTACAAGAACGTTCAATTTAGATGAACATCAGCGGGTACTAATTATAGTGATTGGTTTTGTTACCTTAGGCCTCTAAGCATACTTTAGGTGTGTTGTAGTTGACAATCGCAAAATGAACTGCAGATTTCGTTTTCTGCGAACGCATTTTTACGTCAAAAACAGTCTTCAAGCAGTTTTCTGTAGAACCTTATCGGAGGCAGATAGGGAAAAAGCGGACTTTAGTAAAGTACTCCACACCAAAAATATCTCTCGGGTATTTCTAAATCAGCTAATGTAACCTTTACGAATTCGCCGCGAAACACTAGATTTCACGTTGAAAACCATACTTTTGTATCTAAAGTCTGCCGTAGATTGTACAGAGCTTCATTTTACTAACATTCTGTCAATAAGGACGACTTGTGACTATTGTATCCAATACATATGTTTGTCCTAGTCATGGTCTTTCTTGCATCCTGAAATTCAGACACCAATGCACCAGGTGGCGTATCATAAAATCAGGTAATTTAACGTTTCTTACTTTAGAATAGCGTCGACTGTTGCAGATATAGCCACTGCGGTTATGTTTAAACATCCACATACGTTTTTCTCTAATCGGCAGGTCACTCGACACGAACCTCACCGTATCTACGCCTACTCGGCCGAGGGCACGTTCTTTCGGGATCTCGAGTCTCGGTGGTCATTTGTGGCACAAGATAAACATTCGTGCATTCTCGATTTTGAGGTAAAGCTCACGGTGAAGTCATCGTTACAGGCGCCGCTCGCTACCATATTTCTTACAACGACAGCGTCACATATGAGTCGAGCGTTTATAGACCGCGCTAAAGAATTATACGGAAAGCCATCATGTGACGAGCAGAAGCTTAGCGACGCTGAAGTGAGAAGCTAACAGAAAATTATGATTGTTTTTTGTTTATACACTTAACGCTGATCCATTGTTGCTGATGGCAAATTCCGCGTTGTGGAAATGTAAACATCAGATTCATAAATGTTTTATACGTCGCCTATGTCTTCTTGAAAGCCAATCAAAACAACTGGTGTGTTTGTGCAGTATTTTCACCAAAGCGTTAGTACTCACTAAGGTGGTATAGATAAACGCAATGTTTGCAGTTTTTGCTTGAACGGCGGAACTCCCATGGATGTGTGTGTTAGTTGTATTCTTTTAAATAGCTAATGGATAAAGAATAAGTGAGGAGGATTTGAATGAGTTTAGTACAATAAATATGGCATTTTGCTTTATCTACTGTTACTTGAGTGGCAAACTATAACCGTTGTTTTTTGCCTAGCGTAAGTTTGCGAATTAGGGAGGAAAGCCTTTGCATAATATTCTCAGATGGAGAACAATCCCTTAGATGCTATGCAATAGTCTAATATTTACTTTTATTATTATAAATATCTGTTTTAGTTTCAATTGTAGTAATGTCTATGCAAAAGCATTAGCGTATGAGTACATAATAGCTCGGTAATCTGGTCATATAATAGGATGGAATCTCATTAGGCTTGAAAAGTATAAAACGAATGAATAAAGGGTATACATATTGACAGGTGTTTATTATTGGCGATCCGTGGCAGTACAAGATTGGTGATCCTTTTGTGTAAAGACAATAAGGTTAGCAGTCCTAGTCGTACTCCTCAGAGGTTCAACACTATTGTCGTTGTGCAGTGGTGTTTTGACAACAGTGTGCTCATTTCCTTTTGGTAAGCGTAACGCTTTGCGTTTTATGCAGCCTCATTAATAGTTCCTACTAATACCAAGCCAATACCAAGACTTAAAGGAGGAGGGATATTGGCGTTTTTATCACTTCAGTCCTTGCTTTTAATGAATACTTAGCAACACAATTCAGTCTACCTTCATTGCTTAAATGCAGTATTTGTTTTCTCAAAAAAATCAAAATTTTTTTCGTAAAGTTAAAAAAGCGAAATTTAGTTGGGAGCCATCCCCGCTTTTAGCTGGAACCATGCTGGTACATTCCATAATCGTGATCACTTTTCACTTTTTTTTGTTTATTAACAACATATAATGTGACATTATGCAATTACAAATATACGCAAGCAACGGTTTTGCGCAGCCCTGACAATACCAACTTCATTTACATATAGAGCTCCGGGTACCGACTGTTGTCAGATTAGTGATCATAAGCGTCTTTTACCGCGTAAGTTACACGTAACTATTAGGTCAGCGATGAAAGCAATATTTTCCCATACCCGACATTTGCCGTAGCGTGCGCATGCTAGTTCGCTTACTTCACGCGAACAAGTATAATAAAAATTGCTAAAATGGCCATAGAAATTACTTCCGATAAGTCTGTACGCATTGCATTGGTGTCTGTATATGACAAAGATTTGTTTATATTATATTAACAAAAAAGCAGAAAATGGCAAACTAAGATTAAACCTAGGCTCTCCGTTCAAAAGGCTAGGCGGAATAAGTAAAATGTTATGCGCAGGCATATGCAATATTGCAGCCCGATCGCAAGTACACATTGCTTAAACATAGTTTTGCTTACAATATCGTTGACAGGAGCCATTGGTACCTAAGCTAAGAATAGGTTAACCTGATAACTAAATATATCCTTGCATTTTGTCTAAGCTGTCGTTCCTATTGGAACCCTACTATTATTTCAACTCCAAGTGAAGCCCAATGCGTGAGTTTTGACTATTAGTATTCACGTTTAATTGGGTTATCCAGAGAAACGCACCAAACATCTGGTTTAGCATTTATTTACCAAAAAGGTCGTTATATAAATTTAGATATGTAAACATAAATAAAGGGCTAACTATGTAAGATTTGATAGATTATCAGTAACAATGCTTTATCTTTCGCGAATCAATATCGTCATTAATTTCGAGAAAGTCTTATATGGTGCAGATCATAGTGTAGAATTGTCTTGATTTGCCATTTATTTTAAAAAATTCTTACAAGGCCCAATTTAAACTCAAATGGGGGCATAGATACACCAAATTGTTTCACCAGGGCTAAGGATAATCCTCATGTGATTGACCAGAGTTCCCCATTTTTTTATTCATATATTTGTTTATTTGCGCCTCCGTTAAAACTAATGTAAACCTCAGAAAAAACGTATTTCCGAACCAGTCGTCATTCACGTCAAAAGTAGTTACAAAGTTAAAGAACTTCGAGAACTTCTTTTTCTTTCTGTCGCAAAATTTGGTTAATTTCATGGTTTTTTGAAAGAAATTTTCTACACGATTGCTACTGTTCATTTGGATGAACTTTATTTTAAATAAAGATGAAATATCTGGCATTTTTATCTCATTGTTGTATTATTCTAAAGATTGGCTTAAACCTATTTAAATATTTATGACCGACACTCATTTTGTACCAAACAATCTCTCATTATGTCTGTATTTCGGGAAAAAAAATATTGCCAAAGCCGAACCACAAGTTTCTCCACCACAAGTATATCTCCGACATTTGCTCTCACTATTTTTCTGCATTTGGTCCGTTTACATCCTCAACGGGTATATTGTGCTCAGTGAAATCTGTGGTGTTATTTCATCTTATTAATTGGATAAGAGAATAATCGCAATGAGTACCATCGCAAAGCACTTTGCGCAAAACAGTCAGATCCTATCTATATCCGATACTGTCCGCAAATAACTATTAGTAATATACGTTTGTATTTGACAACTGTGCAGACGAGACCACAGTCGCATACGTATAAGTTCGGCCACTAGATATCAGGGTATTTTGTTTTCATCGCCACAGACACACGCACGCAGTCGAAGTGAGACGACATGCTCACTTCCATATACGACACACTTACACGAAGGCGCATAACTGACGGAACGAGATACAACCTATGTATTTGTGTTTGTTCGTCCATTCTCCAGCATTTGCCCGGTGAGGCCATGCCATAAGATCTAAAAGACCGCCGACTAAGCGAATCAGTCGCGACTGATAGCTCTATCGTAATTCTGAGTCTTTTTTAACCTAGCCTAGATCGTACCATCCATTCCATTTTACGTTTGTGGCTATGCAGCTGCGTTACGACTGCGGACTGAAATCTTTTAGATGATAGATGAATCCTGAACTTTCTCGTTATATAAACGATGTAATAATACCATTTGTAATCGTGCATCTCTGCCAAACCCCGTGTATCAAGGTTTTAAAGCCAAACAAAATCAGGAACAGACGAGCTGAAAGGCAAAATACTGTTCTCCTACATATGTTAGTAGGAGAAACGAATCTGCTTAATGCATAGCATGGAAACTTCCAATTACTGACACGTGTATTCTTTGTTTTATATTGCTAATTGAAATGAATTCTACATAGGGCTGGCTGTTAGTCGACTACTATTTAGAAAGCGTGGGAAGTTCTAAATGATCTGAAGATTAACGCTATTAAACACTACTCAATGTTGACGGAAAAAAGAAACTGTTGGTACGCAGAATATTTAATTGACGCGAGATGGAACGAGAATTTAACGATTTACAAAAGCGATGTGTTGCCAGCGTGCTTGTTTTGCAAGTAACATAAAATTGATTTTAGTTTATTCAGAAGCACAGCTCAGCGTTTTCAAGAAGCAAAAGTCATTTAGTGTGGGCGTCTTCAATGTAAAAGTAAAAGATTGCTTGAAGTTTACAGCGTTGAGTAACTTGCGCAATTATGATACAAAGCGAAATTTTATTCAAAACCAATAGTCTATCACAACTTTAGGAACCAATGATTTTTAGTTATGGTCAACACCTCGAAATTTTGACTGTTTTAGGCCAGGTCTGAATTGTCAACTAAACTGGTCGAATCTAGTATATTTTAAACTTGACAGTGATTTTAAACATGACTGAAATGATCAAATAATCTATCGTCGCAGCAGGCAGCTTCAAATGTACAAATCAGTAGTTCTTGAATTTGATCAGATTGAGAAAACATTTGTATTAAAACACCAAGCAAGGCGTTTTGAAAATAAAACAGATTTTTATACAAACATGTATTTTATTTTTTCGTCAATTTAATTTCCAATACTCGTGTTATTTATATCCCTTTCCGTGATTGGCAGCATCCGCAGAAGCCAGCGACTAGATCGAGCAAAATCGACCTGACAAATTGTCGATTAACTTCTAGAATGACTACCGACTTGTACCTCTCACTTCCTGACTAAGATGTGCATAACCCTTTTTTTCTATAATAGAAATCGTTATGTAAATAGTAGTGGAACAATGGGGAAAGATAGCGGTTTTCCGATAGAGATTACGCTTTCAGGCAGAAGACGAGTGACAACAGAGCTGACAGAGATGACATTTGGGTGAGCACAGTAAGGCCCGTCTTCGACGCTATAGGATGCTACCAAGTGACTCTAACTAGAAAATTGAAGTTCAGATCATGGGTTGCTTAAAAGCATAAAACGTTGGCGCATTTGTGGGTGTGTCATTTATAAATGGGTGCGTATTCTTCCTAAGTAAGCTGAACCGGTTGGCGAAGGTTCTGGAGGTAGACGCCGTAATTTGAACGCGCTGCTCGGAGACTTGGCTTAAGTAAATAGGATAAGTGAAATATATGGGAATATGGGAAAAATATAACCTTCTAACAACTTGACCTATAGAAGTTGAATTGTGAAAAGTGAATTGCGAGCAAAGTTCTATGATGGCTTAGGATAGGTTATATGAGTTATGTGAGCTGATAACTTCTTAACGTTGTGCAAGTTAGCCCTGCGGTGCTCTTACCCCCTAAGCGCGTTGTTAACAGGTTCGGCCGAAGCTATTTCAACGTATTTTTTTAATCTGTATTTTAGTAAATGCGTTTGATATTTTTTACATAAAATAATAGTATTTCTAAGAAATAAATTCGCTGGCTAGTGTTAGTTTTTGCATCAGCGTTTGTGCCATTGGCCGATATTAGTCTGGATTTTGCTTGAACTTCACGCTATTTAGTTATTAGCAGAGGCCACGCTCTGGGAAAGCAATATTTCCCAGTCTATGAATTCCTAGTAGTACCATTTACAGTCAACAGTCCAGTTATGGATAAGCGTTTAGATGAAGTGATATTCTTGAGGCACCCTGCAATAGCAAGAACAATGTCTATGGCTCCTTCTTTCCCGTAAGGGCATTGTAATGTGAACGATTTGAAACCTCTATGGCGGTATTATAATTAACTCATAATAGTCAGATCGCTGAGAAACGCTTCCCATCCTCGATTCGTCGAACATTTAAAATTCTTATCCTTAATCATGTCAATGAAAAACCATGGCTTAAATAATTACCGAACGTCAACGACTAGATCTATTATTCCACAAATAAAAGCTCTTATATCAGTACAGCATACAGTGGGAGTGGCGATTTTTATATATTAGACGGTGTTTAGAATCGCATCATCGAAAATAAGTAGGAACCCCGCCTCTATAAACATACTAAATAATATGCAAAAAACATACACCTATAATGTTTGAACGCAACAAAATGTATCAATAGTAATTACAACTGACGTATCCGCCTTTTCGGCCAGGCTTCACTTTTATAGGCTTGCGTGACAGGTGCGCCCATTCAACAAAGATATGTCTAAATCGAATGAAAAATTGCCATCAGGTATTTTTGGATATTCAGTTAAAGACTGAACTACTGCAGATAATTTGTCAAATTCATGTGTTTTATTCTTTTCGAATAGGTCAGTGAATGTCAAGGAGCGTCAGTCTTACATTGACATTTGAGGATACATCTTTATAACATGCACTGTTTAAGCAGGTGTTCCTTAATTGGCAAGGTTATTATATGGAGGGCTGGGGGCGGCATTTATTCCACTGGCTTCTTGAGCACACCATTGCCTTAAATGATAGGTTTTGGTTTAGTGGGACGGACTGCTATGAAGATAGATCACATCTTTCGTTGTCGACCGAGAAGTCGGAGACTACCGCTATCTGGAGTTCCGTTCAGTGAAAGAGATCGGTATAAATAGTGCGAATAGCAAGATGAGTCGATGGCCATCAGGTCCGCCGGTAACATGTCTAGTCATGAGTGTTGGAGTTGACAAGCGCGCCGAAAATAGTCAGCTCATCGTATTTTTATTGGTCTTAGAATGTGATGCAGTCGTTGCTTCCACTAAATGGGGAAGTTAGACGTCTATCAAATGAAGTACATGAAACCTGAAGTCTACGTTTTAGCTACAGAGCAAATAATACCAAAAACCCAGTATGGCAATCCCACGTTGGGACGTGATAACGTTATTTCCATTGAGACAGGGCTTAAGTAACGCAAATGAACGCGTAACGTATTTCGTGTGAATGATAACTTGTTTTTTGCAAATGAAGTTTCGTTCTGTTTTCGTTAAAGAAAGTTAGCCTCGCGTTGTATTCTTAAAAAGCAATATCAATTTTGTTAGACGTTATAGGCTACGATGGATAGGAAGATTGGGTTTTGTTCATGATCATGGCTTATATTGACAATTTAACGTCTACAACATGTGTCCGTATTGCAGAGCAGTCAAGTTATACAATTTCGATCATATGTCATCGTTGCGAGCAGCAAACGGTCAAAAATGCTTGTGCCACTATCATAAATTTCTGTTATCTTCTATTGCGTTCCATTGGCTCCAGAAATGAACTGAATGAATTTATCAACCACGTTAGACTTAGTACTTGTGGGCTAAAGATAACTGCTCCCACGCGTGTAGTAGCGTGCCGGATTAATTGCTATGGTAAGAAAATTTTTTGTCGCAGCATTTCTTATCTTAGAAATGATTCCAGATTTTAGAAATACTTTGGAGGGGTATAAGGTTGTTATCGTCTGTTGTGTACCAATGGAATGTTACATACCATTTAGGCATGTAACCTTTTTCGTAAGAATATATTATCATTGTTATCATTATTATAGAACGGATCTCACTTGACGACATAACATACAAGTACGTTCTCGGAGAAGGGCTCAACTTGGAAAAGCCTTCATTTTCAATTTAATTCCGAGTCCGAGTACAAATACTACCCTAAATGAGGACATAACACAATTTAGACGCAATTTAGTCCTCTTACGTGAAGGTTGAAGAAGCAGCCGTAGGTATCGTTTAGGTACATAATATTTACCAGTATATGTATGAACATCTCCTAAAAGAAACGACACTGTTTATCAAAATTTGTCTATAACCACAGGCTTCCTATCGGTATGGAGTAGTTTTATCTCCTTCTTTTTTATTTTGGGCTATTTTGGGAACAGTTTTCTGCAAAAAAAATAGAAATATTGAAAAATTACCTATAATGTTTGCGAGGGAAGAGCAGCCCGAGAAAACTGAACCAGTAGAGGCTAAAAATTCCTACGACTCTATAACCGACGAGCTGTGAATGACAAAGTGGCCTACAAAGGGTCCAACTGAGTGATGATGTTCACAATTCTAAGACACTACAGAAAAGTGCTGACGCTTTGATAGAAGTTCGAAAGCCTATGTTATATGAAAGTAATAAAAATAGCATTTCTGTGAGATATAATACTTAAGTAAATAAAAATAAAGTTTTCTTGAAGTACCGCATTTATCAATTACAATGCAATAACAATCGGTGGCCTTCTTACAAACAAGGTTTAGTCGATAGGCATATTTGAGCAACGCAAAATAAACGATTTAAAAGGTTTAAAGGCATCCGATTTGGTGCGTGATTCAACCAAATAAATATCACGGGCAACATAAGATATTTAATAAATACACTTTTTACACAACCAAGTTATTCACACAACCATTGCCATTTGCTCGGCATAATTAATACGAAATATATATATAAGATTGCTTTCACAATCTCCTTTTTAAAACATGTTCCATCCATCCACAAATGTTATAACGGGGACATTCTAGCTTAACTTTTATCAAATCTAGGCTTAAAGATTCTTCCCTTTCGGGAGCGCGCAAAGTTTAATTCACTATAATTAATCGACATTATGTCCAACACATTAGTTACTCACACTAGATATACACTTAGTTATTTACTAGTTACAACCAGGATAAAAATATTCCTCAGAGGCTCCGGTGTAAGTACATATGCCGGAATTAATACACGTCGTTTCGCTATTTCCATTTGAAGCTTTTGTCAAGTGGTATGTTACGCTTACGAAGATAATAGATTCGTCCATAACTATATAGCGAGAGGGCACATAAAATTGATCCGAGACATATCGTTTGATTTTCGTAACGGCAGTAATCGTTTTTCAAATTATATTGCTTTGAATGATATGATGGGTGATGTATATCTGCTATGCAATTTATTTTGTCTCGTTACATTTGTTAAGGAATATCTGATGGAATATAAATAAAATTAATGAGAGCCTTATATCGCGTTATAATGTAACAGTGCGGGCTTACCAACAACATTAATTTCATTTTCGTTGTGCCCCATGCAGAAAATATAGGGGATATGGTCACATATGCTCTATGGGGCGCCAGGACGAAGAAGCATTTACAGGACCAAATAACGGCGACAAAAGAAGTAACTATTATACTAAACCGACTGGGAGGGTTCAATAAATGAAGCAATAAATAAACTACTGTTGTGCGTTTTTGCCGTTCTATATTTCATCGATTTTCAATGTAAGACCCGTTACGTTTGGTTTCTAACAGCTGGCCAGCAAATGTAATCCATAAGCGACACTGTGAAGGATATGCGCCAAAAAACAGTAATTGAGGATTGTCGGAATCAGATAATGTCGGTCAGCCTCTATGTCATGTCTGAGGTTAAGGGGTCCCCCCAAAGAAGTCAACGCGGTCTACGAGATGCTCATTGAGGCCTGCGGAGGGCTGAGATCCAGGAAGGAGCCATCCATCTACCATCGTAAGAAGCCAAATTACTGGTGGAACGATGAGATAGCAATCTTGAGAAGGAAATGCAACG
>MNPL01028324.1:965-17566 GCA_002081605.1 Tropilaelaps mercedesae
CGTGTCTCCTCCGGTTGCAAGGCGCATACGAATGCACCAAGCCACCGAGCTCGACCTGTTCTAGCACTACTTAATATTATGTGGAAGGGACCATGAGTGTGAAAAGATACAAACGGCCAACGCTACTGATTTTCGAGTCTGCCGCGGGTATGCTCATTTAAATTTTCACGTGGTTACATTTCCATACTGTGGACACTAGAACGATACTTTGAAAACTTGTAGAAGGCATAGTTGGGCAGTGTTTATGCGAATATATGAACGTGGCCCTTGAGATTATCCCATGTAATTTTGCGTCAAAGACGAAATGGTATGATTTAAAAAATACATGAAGGAGATCGACCAGGTGACGTCGACATTATTTGTTGACAAATAAAACGGAGATCTCTTAAACCTGTAAAAATCTCTATAAACAAGTGGTTATCTCAATGGTATTAAAAAAACTCAACTTTGATATTTACTATATAATTTAGTATCTCTTTTTTCAACTAAAAGGAGAATAAGCATTTCAACATGCGCAAATATTCCGTTACCTATTTGGTTGCATTGACGTTCGTTTGCTGCAACCCAGAATGGGATCTAGTCAAAAAGATCAAAGTATCTGTTGTTTAGACGAAACGGCCGCATCGAGAGCCATGAGTAGGTTAACAAGTCTCTCATAATGTTACCTCGAGTAGAGATCATATCTCCGTTTATAGGTTTTTGCGTCCGTTCATAGATTCTATGTAACATGCCTGTAACATTCTATGTAGGAGACAAAATTATTTTAGTAGATCTTTCTTTAGAGCGTCTACAAGAATACAACATACTTTAATTGATTCAACAGAATGCCGCACTCATGACAGCGTAGCTCTCCTTCATGTGGTGAGTCATAATTACATTGACAACATAGCCGTGGACGCCTCCTTCTTAGAAGTATAAGCATACAATTTTTCACCAAAATTTATTTGCTCTTTGCTCCATACTCAATTTCCATCACGCTTTTCTTAATATATTTTCTTTTTAGAGAAATTTTGTGATGCAATTAACGCAGTCTTTCGTTGGCTTACAGATCAACCCATAAATACAAAAAATCTAACCAATTTATAAGGGCTAAAAAGATAGAAAATGTTCTTTAGTCTTTCCCGCAAATACTATTTACCAATTAACAACTAGCAATCGTATATAAATAGGAATGTAAGACTTTCGATAGATTCTTAACTTAAAACGTAAACTTCATAAAATCTCCATAATCTTTGATAGCTTGAACGTTATACACCACCGTAGGGTGTGCTTTAATAAGAGAGTTCTTTAATAGCGGGGAGCTAACAGTTCGTTGCAACTCAATCGGCTGTCACCCCGTGCTTCGATGAGTCACACCCACTGTGAACATTCACTGAAATAAACCACAAGGAAAAGTTACCATAGAATAGAAAACCACAATTAAAAACGATTCTTGTGCAAATCGTTGTGCGTTCGAGATTTCCAATTCAGTATTATCTGACTACTCATATATAATATCCGGCGGAACGTTGGTGACGTAGGTAGCTTTCGTATGCGATGTTTGTTACAGCAAATGTCATTAACGTTATTCGTAGTAACTCTTTCTTCAGAAAAAGCTATTTATTTCTTGTCTATGATAATTGATTGAAAACAGTAAGCTAAAGCTAATATGACTAATACGATGCATTCGTGGTGCTTTTTTTGTGAAAAAAACATCTGAAAAATTCAATGGATTTTTCCTGTATGGTCTAATCGAAGCTATTAGATGGAAACCTCACTTTCGCCGTGCGGTCTGTCCTGTTTATATTAGCGTGTGAACTTTGTCCCATTATTCCCTGTAAAGTTACCATGATCGCCAGCGTTTTTACACCGTTGCAGAGTGTGACACTTACCTGACTAGGTAAGTAAGTTTCCAGTTATACTCGTGCGCAGGTACACTGTTTATGCCACTATATACTACCTGCTAGATAGCAAAAGAGTATATTGCCATGCAGCTTGTTAACCGACGTTGATACGTCACCAGCCACGCGGAATAGAAACTTGTTTAATAATGGGACCGCCCAGAGGTAAAAGTCGTGCCTGGAATGATCACTTACTTCGTAAGTGCTACTGTGGACGCACTTCGTAAAACGGACCCCGTATAAATGTAAATGTGCAACAGCGGGGATCAAACACGTACAGTTACGGGTTTTCTTCGGTCGCAAGGCGTACACGAATACACCAAGCCACCGAGCTCGACATGAGCCTGTTCCAGTCTGTCGAAAAGGTGTCGTTTCAATCGAAAGGCGTTGCGACGAGATTAAGGAACAGCAGATAGAGACGCCGTGGTGATTTCAACGAAAAGCCGGGAGCAACTGAACAGTGTTTACAGAACGTAAATCACCACTAGGCGGATATTGTGAGTCTATGAATAGCTTTTCGTCTATGTAACCTACGAGCTTTTTACACGGTAAGTTGATTGGTGGTGGCACAAAATAACGGTGAGTAATGGTATGATGACAATAGTTTATATAGCGATCTTCAGACGAATGCATGCACTGATCTGTGGCAAAATCTTGAAGATAAGACAAAACATGCTAAGTCCTGGCGTGAATTATTTTCTGCGCGTTCGTGCAGTACGACGCACAGCTCAGTCAGTGATGAACAGCTTAACCGATTTTGTTCAGAAAACCGTCGGTACAAGCCTCGCTAATATGGTATAGCGAAAATAAAATACTACTGCAGATATAATACTACAGTAATAGGAGATTAAGGTTCCTAGGTTAAGACTAATTAAACATAGATAAATACACAGCGATTGTTTTGGATCTACACTTGTTATGCGATTATGACCTCAGATAGACCTTGAGCGTGATAAGCATAGCATAGCTACAATTCACGTTTCAGCCGACATTGACGTCCAATAAAACAGGAGGGGGAAACTACCAGTTTCGCGTCGTGCAACTCCAGCCACAGAGTTTACATCTAATTCTATTGCATATTAGCATTGTAATAATACATTCATCTAGCATGCCAGAAACAGATAATGGCTTTGCATGGAAATCTGCGCATACTGTTGGTGATCAAAAGAACAAATTGCCACGACATATCTGGGCGATCAGAGGACTATATATACATGGTTCTGCTGATGTCCGGCTTTTCCATCGTTCCACTGGATCTGTCATCCAAAGCGGTTACAACTCAACCCGGTACCATTGGTGTGACTACCGCCGGGCAGTGCTCTGGCTTGCCTCGAATCTATTGATCAACTTGTGATGCGGCAAGATTATTTTTCCGAGAGTAAACAAACAAATTTTTTCATAGTATCAAATAAATATTGAAGAACGTTATTAATATTGCTATGTGACAATGGCTTCGCTGGCACTTGCTACACTAGCTATCGTAGCATAATCTAAGTACAGATCAGTGAGATAACAGACAAAGTGCCGTAGATCTGTTAGATAGATAAATAATTACATATACGTATACATCTTGATAAAAATGTATTTTCGGTAATGTGAACTATGCACTTTGAAGAGGCTTGCCAAGCAAAACCCTTCTAAACCTCATGTTTACAGCAGCATGATCCTTGTCTAGAGAAAACGGTTGCTGTGGTTGGGCAACACCTTGAATTCTAGCTTTTGCGATTAATTAAATGATGCGATCATTGGATTCGTGTTTTATCTTTTGCAAAAAATTCAATACGCGTCTAAATTTTAATTGAGTCCTTTACACACATCTCATCTGTCTGTGTGTAGGTGTGTGTGTTCGCGTGTGTGCTATTCTAAAATAAATAATGAGGTATCTTTGACACGTTTGTTTCTATGTGATTCACAAAAGGACTTAGAAAAAGGACTGTTAGAAATAGATGAACTTCTTAATCAAGCCATCTAATAGCTTTATAGCAAGAAAAACTTTCAATTGCAGTTTGAATTTTTAGTACGAAATAATATAATTGACACTTAAAAGGCTGGTTATATTTCTCATTAAAATTACTTTTCTTATAGAATTTTGAAATTGAGGAGCCGGTCTGTGCTGTTTAATTTCTCTGACAAGTTCCCACCCTATCTTTAATTCTGTCATGACAGTAGATGCACTGACCCATTGTGCTATGTCCACACTGGACGCGCGTAATTCCGAAGGTACTACTGGGGGAATGTATCGGGGGTAAAGAGAACTCAGAGCAAGCTAGTTGCTTCAAATGGTAAGTTAGCGGTAACCGTGTGATCAGAAAAGCTCATCACAAAAGTAGCACGTCACCGATGATCTAAGTAAAATTACCACTTTGTCACTGGAGGGAGTTGGTGCACGCTAAAGTCATCATAGAGCCAGCTGTTTGTTAGTTAGGTGTCTGCAGGGGAAAGTGCAGTTTGCATGTTGTTCTCTGTTAAGAGGTCACCAGTGTCACCATTAGGGGTCAGTGGCAGTTTACAAGGCTAAGCATGCAAAGTACATACCACTAGCATGATTTTGAGCTGACATATTCAACCATCTTTACAATTAGCTATTTAACCATCCATAGAATAGCTGCAACACATCGTGTATTTAGGATGATAAAGTAATGCGAATGCAAATGCGAGTTTAAAACGAGGTAGCCCTTCAGAAACATTAGGCCAATGGCTTGCAGTCATTAACTGGTCAATACAATACATCTTTTTGTGAGTGCAATGTGATCCTCTCTTTCTGGCATTGCGTGGATAGTTTTTTTGCGCCATTACTCGTTGTTAACGTACCTAGGTCACCAGCATCATTGCACTGTTGGAGGGCGTTGTAGTGGCCGAGTGAACGCTTGTGGTCTAGTACATAGAGTCTCACTTAGTAGATCCCTGTCCGATCCATAAACGGCCGAATTGTTAGCCGGTGTTTCTCACAGCATTTCAAGTTTTACTACCGGTGGTCTCCACAAAGCTCAGTTATACCGCAGTAATATGAGTTCAATGCAACCAGCGTAACGATTTATGTAATTGCAAACTACATGTACGTAAGATATTTTGTCCCCGCAGGGGGAGAAGTGCAATATACTTAAACTCTGTATTATAACACCAATAAGGTTCAGCAAACCTAGCACGATTGCAACTACACGTGGAGGTACTTATAAATAAGAATTATACTCGGCACACAAATATGGCAGAGTTTCGAATGAATTTAAGAGGGCCATTTAAGCACTTCTACAAGGACATTCACTTGAGAAGTAAGCATATTGATTTTATTTTTGTTACTAGGGGAACTAAAGCGACAAAGTTTAAAAAAGTGTGCCGTCGCGCGAGAAGTACTGAATTAGGTCTTAATTGTACGACCTTTAAGAATATTACTAGCCTTTTTTAATCCGTCCTTATCTTGCTTTTCTTAAAAGAGCGTTTCTCTCTCATATAAAAAAGACTTAGCAAGGTCCTCATATAAAACACAGCAAGTCGGTTCACGTTTGCTCCCAATTAGAGGCGAAAAGTGTAGTATAAAACTCGAGCTGCTTGACTCAGTGAAACCTGCACTAACTGCACGTGTTTTTGGACTTCACGAGCCGTTCCGCAACTATATTGCTTACTGATAAACCGGAGCGACACTATTCAGAAAGAATAACGCCAGATCTACTTGCCTGTAACTACTAATATGAAAGTAGATGTGAGAAATTAATACTAGATTATTTAATACTGAGCTATGACAAATTAAATTCCTAAAGGTACGTAATGCAACAAATCACACTGCGGTGGCTGTGTGATGCATGGCTTCCATCACATACATCTTAAGGACACGATTAGGCAGCGTGGTAGCACTTATAAGAGGCGCGAGAGCTTTCGCCAGTATCACATCACACAATAGTTGAACATATCAATGACTAATCAGTGTTATAATGTTAATATGCTGCGTTTTTCCCTGCCATTTTTTGTTCTTATACTTCCAATAGTTAGTGGGAAAAAGAACGGTAGCACGGATTTGCCTGAACGAGTGCACTCACCTCCGCCAGTGACTGAAGGTTTTACAAAGAACTACATTACCCTCATAGTTATCAATCAACCCGGCATGGAACTGTTTGATCAGCAACTGCCCGAGGGATGTTTGGCATATCTTGATGATGTGGATCAGTCGAGCTCGGTGGCTTGGTGAATTCGTATGCGCCTTGCGACTGGAGGAGACACGTATGTACACGGGTTCGATCCCCGCCGGTGCACATTTACATTTATATGGGGTCTGTCTTACAAAGTAATGCAAAAACTGCTACCGTGTACGTTGAATGTTGGCTGATGGTCAGCTTTAAAAAATATTGATGATGTGGATCAACTCGTGATTCAGCAGGAGGTTCATCTCACTGATGGTAAAAAGTTGCTATTTACTTCTTATATGTCAAATGAAATGAATATTAAAAAACGCGAATTCTCTGCAGTTGCGCGATCCAGATAACTTTGCATTAAAAATTAGTTAAAAAGAGGAAATTTGATATGTTCGCTACAATATATCATAGCATCATGCAAGTGTGAACAAGCGAAGAGATGGACTCACTGTTACGTTTTTTCAGAATTATTACACCACGGATCTATTTTGGCTTAACGAATAGGCTGACCTTGTACGGGCACATGGACGGAATGTATGAAAATAAAAGTTCCAAATACAAGGACATGCAAAATTCAATTGCATACACATAGATATACAAATACATGAGCATAAACGATGTTTTCATTCCAAAGTCCACTTCCTTTAAGGGTGCAGGATTACATCTTGTTAAATGCCAATAGTAGATCTAAATCGAACTATTGATTGTTCGATCTTTTGCATACATTTACAGTTTCAAATTTTGCTCTCATTTTTTATGTTAGGCTTAAATGAGGTTCTCAGGAAAAATAAAGTGGGTCTTCATAAGTCATAGTAAACACTCCGCAGCTTAGACAGGTGAGACACTAGCAGCTATAAAGCATCGATAATTACATGCATGCTATGAATGTCATAGGGCCAGCTGACTCTCAAGAAAGTCTCTGTGGGCGGAAAGTGTGGTGAGTATATATATGTATATATAGACCCTGGAGCATTTGCGAATGCTGCCTTCCGTTCTGCCTCCGTGAAGTGACTGTTGACCATGATGACGGCTGCCGGTTTGTATCTTCTAGGAGAATGGGAACTGTTGTTCACCCAGTTTTACCATCAAACATGATGCCAAAAACAAAGTATTCAGGGTTATCGGTAGTTGCTGCTCCCAGTGCAGACTCTGGCACAATGAGCAGGACATCCGGTTTGCAGTACGCATTTTATAATTTTTAATATAACCAACGATGTGAATTCTGGTTCCTATGGGGCCTTTGCGATTTCAGTTTTCCCCATGCGCTTTGCAACCAAGCTGTGCCTCGACCTAATCATGACTAAATCGTAGTTGTACCGAAAGCAATTCGCTGTTCCGTACGTTGTATAAAGGCAGCCTACTTGGCACGCCCCAGAACCTGATCAACGTGAAGTGGTCAACTGAACGTATTTTTTTAAACATCTTTCCCAATTTGTGCAAATCTTTCAAAATGACCTGTCAAATTGTTTTTAGCAAACTTATACACGAATAAAGCATAACAGGAGAGTTGCTTGATAATATGCTTGATAATGCTTGATAATGCAATCTATAATGCAGTAGTATCAGCAATTTCGCATATACGCTGTTAAATTGGCGACTCAGTTCTTATTTTCACACTAATAGGTGGACTATATAATCTGTAGTGGGAAGTAAAAATGGTTCGGGTTAAAAATTGTTTTTACTTTTCCAGAACTTCGTATATTTGGACAGTGAAAGAACTTAACATTCAGATCGACGGTACGGAAAAGATAGAACATAATTAATTAGGGATGGATGATACCTGACTTTTAATGAGAAGCTCTAGAGCGATCGATATGGTAACTAATACCTGCTGACAACTTCCACACAAGCGCCAAACAAAACGACAAAAGAGTGCAACGTAAAACATCACACCCAGGCGTGCAACATGCAACGGCATAGGCAGTTGTGTTTCCAGGAAAATATTTGTATATCTTCATATAAATATATAATCTACGTTTTTGAAAGTATGCGATTCTTGTAATCACCTTTCTGTTTCCACGAAGCTCTGCTATAATGCATATCTACCGTGAATTTTTCTAAACATAAAACTTTCGGGTAGGTAACTTTCAAATCTACAAGGGATAAGCACCTGAAGCTTGAAATCGTGATGTTCGGATCGGAATCTTTTGTTCAAACCTTTTCAAGTCATATACAAAATGAAGCAAAAGTATACCTGCGGGCCGGTTAGTAAGGGTAATTAGTTGGAGTTTCAGGTAAGAGTGTTATTGTGTTCGAGGTCTGTTCCGTTAAACGCAGACTAACCTTAAGACAGTTGGATCTAATAATACAACCCGTGAGAAGTGAATAAAGAAGAACAATGCCAGGTATAGGTTAGGACAAAGCAACGCGGCGGCCCTTAGTTACAACAGAAAAATATTTTAAAAAGATTTAACATAAAATTTTAATAGCTCAATGAAAAACCCAGCAAACAGCCAAAAACTGTAAAGACCTGGGTAATACCGCTAATCGGTTCATCTATCTTCTTCCATGAAAGCGCCAACACCATGCAAACGAAAGGTTACAAATTGCACACTTTGATGCAACTTCACTTATGAATTTGGCGTATAGTCTGCATATGTACACAGATACCAGTGTATTAAGCAAGTTATGTGGAAGTCGCGTGGAAACCTCGATGACTATTGGACCGGAATTTTTAACCGTTAAAGCATTAAATCTCAAAATGATTAGCAGCTTTCAGCTTTTATTGGCATACCTCTTACTATTCTTTGCAAATCTCTAATTTTGAATTAGCAAGGTTGTTGTCCTTAATAATAGCTACCTAAAGTAACAAATAAATGTTTTTCTGTATTTGTTATACATTAATAAAAAAACAAAACGTTTATTTATGTCAATAAACAAACGCATGATTGACGTGTGGTTATATACAGCGAAAGACCCTGAGGCCGGGCAGTTGGCACCTCCTCGTAGGCAATATATATACAAAACCCCTCTACTATACATAATGGGTGGGTGACCTAGCCCATTCGTTCGTCCTGTCTTCTTTTTTTATGTGCTCGTGTGTGTGTGCCATCGCTGCCAAATACGTCCATTCTCAAACTTTCCATCAGTTCTTAAAGGTGGCTAGACGTGATGGAATTCGAACTGGACGTGCCTGAGGTACTCGCACTTTCAACTGAACTCACGTCGAGACTAAGTGTATGTACAAGTGAACTGAGCGAATTCAGCTTTTCACGGTCCATGACATCGACCGAAGTGATGTGCTGGAAGCAGATAGGGCTCGAGATTTCCGATTTGGCTAGACGCCGCTTGTCAGGAGTCTTACTAGCTTTTCTACTCTTTGATCTACTTTTTTTCTTCGATAATTTTGGCATTGAGAGACTGATGTTTTTCGGGTCTGCGCATAGATCCGACACCTGTAGGACATTAAAACAAAAAGAGAAACGTTAATTCTATCTTATTGGAGTTTTTTAATTAATAGTGTTGCATTATAGGCATTGCAGGCCTCGGTCGAACTTCGCAAATGTTCTGAATTAAGTTACTGTTATTATTATTATTATTAGTCTTGCAGTATATATTGTGTAAAATAAACCTTATTGAAGAAGCTGTAAATTTTTCTGCACTTACAGTCTCAAAGAATTCTTGTGCGGCATCCTCACGATCAAAGCTCAATCCGATCATTTCTCTGTGATCATACGAAAGGTACATTGTCTGGAACGAAGCCTCTTCTCCCGGACATTTGTACTGCGATAAGTTATCAATCTTGTCCCTCCACAGAGCAAAGCCGGTGCCTTTTTCAGCGAGAATTATCTGTAGCTGACGAGTCGTCCTTGCACGGGACTCACCTGAACATCAATATTGCGACAAAATATACTGATTATAAATTAAAGTTTTCTGGGATTGCTGTGGATTAAAGAATAAGATTGCTTTTAACCAAAAATTGTCGACTTGTCGAATTTATTCCATCGCTTAACACATGAATCAATACAAGAGGCGAATCTCGGTAACAATATCAGCTCTAAATGCTAGGTTCGCATACCCTTGTCAAGAATAAGCACGGGAACTCCACAGGAACTGAGCTCCCACGTGACTGGATTTCCTTGTTGATCTGTGCGGCTGAAGTACAGATTTGCTAGGCAAGATGCCACGTACACGGAGGTCTTCTGACTGCGATAACAATGCTGTATTTGCTCCAACTCAAAGTCGCTGAGGCGGCCATCAGTTGCTTCCGCGTCTGGGGAAGCGGCTTGATGGTTTCTATGCGCTGTGCCGTTGTAAGCCATAGAACCCTGGACAATATCTGACGTGCAGTACAGGGTTTCCACCGGAAAACGCTGCTCGTACGTGACGGTACGCTGATACATCACGCGCTTCAGTAAATGACGAGAATACGAGATATAATTGTTAGACCTTTAAAAACAATTATATTTAAAAGTTTTGGGACCTGCTGGGTAAATATCAGTTCTCTTAGCTGCGTAAATACAATTACGCTTTATATGACTTTGTCAGTTTATAACTACACGATTGTGCACTTGTTTGCAGCTTTTCTGCTCCACATTTAGTTTACCCATGTTGATTGATACAAGTAATTCAAACTATAATTTTAATTATTTGCCACGAAGGCCCTTATGCATGAATGTATCTACGTAACACTCTACTACCAAGCTCTATGACCAATTGGCGGGTGCTTTGTTTGTATAAAGCTCTGTTTGCTGAGTAAGTTACATTTTGACTTTCTGTTATTTAATTTGTCATTTGCTGACTGTAATGTCACTGTCGAGATGCAGCCCAATAAAATGTATCCAACGACGATAAGGTAAACAAGTAAAAATATAATTATCGCCTATGTAACTAATTTATTTTAACCGTATTTGTGCTGCCCCGCAATATCTTCTAGTTGTGTCCGCAAGCCTTTTCAGAAACATTGTTTATATGAATTAATTTAATATGATCCGTACAAAATGTACCATTATGGCGAAATTACTGTACCTAAATACAGCAACATAATATGTTGATAGATTAATGAAGCTATTACGTCATGTATTCGTTGCCACGGTGACAGATGGACTAAATCTTATGAAGGAACTTACGTTGCTTAATTTTAATAATTTTGCTTTGCGGAAAAGGTGCCCTATTGGTAATTGTGCGTTGCAAAACTGGCGAAGCTAGGCCGAATATAAAAATAGATCAGTGATTAATAGCATTAATGATAATTGTCATGATATTGTCATTACACTTCCGTTTCTCAGCTACCGTCCTTCCTAGCTAACATAACGAACTGTCGTACGGATAGAAAGTTCAAGAGCATGTGTAAATCTATGTACTGCATGAAGTAATATAACAAGCGCAGACATTCTTGAAATTATAACAAGATTGCCACGGACTACGTTATTCAACACAAAAAGAATCTGATGAAAAATAATTCTATATAATAGATATAATATAGAGCAAACGAACTTAAATAAGGTAGGAAACATATTTTTTTATGTGGGCAACTTTATATGTCTAATACCAAAGCCACAGAAAAGTTTTTTCATTTCCTTGGGGCTGCTAATATCTGTGAAATATGCTATAGTCGCTATACATATCGAGTGTAAAATAGCACACCCTTAATTAAACCTTTGTATTGCGCCTGAAGGTCGGGAGGGCCAATCCGTGAACCATATTAAGCAAGTACGCATAATTCGCTTTTAACCTAGCCAAAACTACACATATGGGAATTTTTTAATTAGCAAAACGTGATATTTTTTAATATATATGAAAGTAATTTTACCAGTGTTCGTTTATGACATTTATACTATAAATAACTATATTTTTTGCAAAATTGAAATACACGTGCTTGCTTCTGACGAACCAGTAAGTTAATCGCGAAACTTCGACGGATTATTATAGACAGCACTAAACATAAACTAATAATAATTTGCTGCAACCTTAGATATTAACGGGCATAGCCCCCTTTTTCCGGTCCAACTATTGTTGTCATTACCACCCTCTCTTATTCTGATATGGACCTTATGCTCACTTCACCGTAGCATAAGTTACGGCCTTCTACTGTACCAGTACTCGACAATGGGGCTGGGTTTACCTTATGGGAGTGGCGGACGATGTTAAAGGCGCGTAAGGTAAACATTTAATATGGCTATTATATATGTCTGGTAGATAGATTGACAGGCATGTAACTTTTTGTACATCCAGACAGTCATGCCACTACCACAGTTGTCTGCCTGGAGCTAGTGAAAGGGTTTTGTTTTTATCTTAGTCACAATTTACCCAAAACGGGCTGACCGATGCAATAATTTTATAGTCCTAGTCGGCGATGGCGGTGAGTTATGCCTCCGGCACAGGAAGCCTATCACGACGGCGCAACTGTATCAACGTAATACGCCGTATGTCAAGAAATACAAGTGAAACATTCAAACAGCCAACCAAAAAATCAGCTAAATTTTTTCTCGTCAAGCTTTATAACCGCTCTTTAAGCTGGTCTGAGTATTTTCTAAAAGATTCTGAGTCAAAGAACCACTTCCTATGCGAGCTGTGTCACAGCATAACTACTAATAATGACGGCCTTTTAATCGTATCATCAAAAAGTCTAGCTCACGATTATGGTTTGCGTGATACAACTTTATGAAATACTTATCCACAAGTATCACACTGTCGTAATTTTAGAGCGTTGATCTTTATCAAGGTTTAGCTTTATTCATGTTAACCCAAAATATTTGGTTTGAGACGTCAAAAACAACCTTTTTATCTTTTTACAGTTGTCATGAAAACTAGCTCTTTGTATTCCAAATGGTGCCGAACCCTTCAGCGAAAATTAAACTTATCAGCTTTACCGATTCCAGGCAACAGTGCGTTTCAAAGAATAGCGTGGCCAACAATTACTCCTCAACTCTATGTATATTGAATGTTCAGAATAAACAGCAATGTTCAAAGGGTTCCTACGTAAATATATTCTGTTATTCTATTTATTTGAACGCCTGTGTCAAATAACGAGGGAACATTTCCTTTCATCCTATCCACGTGCAATATTGACATAATAGTGTTCATTTGGTACGGCCACTTGTCGACGACTATCGCATATGGTATCACTGCCCCATCGTTTGTTAGTTGACACGTTCAGCAAACTGCCATAACCCTGTAACACGAAAGGTTATGAATACTTATGAGACGATATGATAAAAATGTCACGGTAGCTCTCTCAAGAGAGTTATGTGATGTTGCCGTATCCTATAACGAAAATAGCTCGTACTGTTCCTTCTGGTCTACCTAGATGCGTCAATCAGAGTTTGATAACCGCTTCAATGCAGATGCGCTAGCGTAGTTAGTAAGCTTAAGCGCTAACGACCACGAGCTTCTTGAAATCGCTCATCATCGTGGAATCTCAACGTTGATTTGCCATGACCAATCTTGACAAAGATAGGCAGCAACGCCTCTTGTTTAATAGCTAGCATAAAAATAGCGTCTAAACATTTGTCCCAATGCTGACACTATGCGTTGCGTAATTACTGGGCTAATGACTTCACATTGGATTCAGGAAAATCCGTTAATCTGCTACTATTTGTACCTTTCCGACTAGCGGGCTTCGCATTATCGTTGACAGCGCAACTAAGTCACCTATATTTACTCTTAATGGTTTCATGTGAACTATGCCATAAAATGATGTCATACGATGTGGAGGTAATAATATTGTTGGTTCAGTCATAGTAATTTATCTATACACGTCGAAGCTCCAGCCAATTTCCCACGCGCACTAAGTAATGCACCTAACCCAACATAATGTGTAACGTGACCCTTGACAAATTTTAACTTATCCCAGAGCAAGACTGAAAACATCTAAGAGGCTTTATGACTGAGGCCATATTTCGAGTTTTTTTATTTTGTGGGAATATTGACACATTGGTTTAGTGGCTAATCGACAAACTTGACTCCACGAGTGCAGCCTAAAAATGAGCTTTCGAGTTCACTGCTACCACCTGATTAAAAGATTTAATTTACCTGGCCCTATTAAATAAATAATTCCATCTTAAGTAGATGGTCAGCTGTAGACTTGCTACGCCCGAAGCATAGTTATTAATTTCGTAGAAAATTTTGGCAGAACAGCCCTTTTCATTTCCTAAGGCATTTAATTTTGTCCACGTGAACGGAGCTCACCTGCTCAAATTGCCGACAGCTTATGCAAAATTATCCATTCGACTTATCCACTGATGAATCTATTCGCCGGCAAAAAACCATTAATGAATAGTGCAGAAGCCAAATAGCTGTAGTTCCATAAAAAATGAATCGAAATAATGATTTACCCGTCTCCACCGTCAGGGCAGGCATACTAGTGGAACTGACAAATTATAATAGGTGGATTAAGTTCGACATCGATTCCTGTGCTCCGCGCCAGGAGATAAAGAGAACAGCACATCAGCATAATTGCAGCGTTACGTACCTCATTTTGAGATGCCGAATTCTGCCTAACGACAGCTCTCCAGTAGATTGCACTTTCATTAACTTTATTCACTGTTGATGGCTTTGCCGACCGCATATACTGCTCTGCTAGACTGCATGAAGGACAGCAATACCATTCGTGCATCAGAGGTGTGTTACTCAATGTAAACTGTTATCCGTTTACAATAATCCATGATTCTGGCTCACGTTGTCACTATTCAGTAAAAACCATGCAGTGCTATTAGTTAGCCGCTATCCTTTTGAAAACACGCTCTCACAGACTGAGGTTTCCAGAAATATAGTTCGGTCACGATCGTTGTCCGCGAGTAGGATCAGTGAGGAAGGTCTCTTTGATGTTGCACTACAATTACGTTATAACCAACAAACTTAGTCTGGTATATCTCTCCAGTTCGCCCCGGCCGAGTGCCAAGTCTTAAGTGCCTCTGGTATGGCTAATCGCTCAGTCTACTCTTGTATTTGTAGTGATTTCTTCCACACTTTCCATCCACTCAGCAACAGTGGATCAAATGGCGCGTTCAAGCGGTCTCTATATCGCTGCTGGTCTTGCCATGCTGGAGGATATTGAGCTCTGTTGCAGCTTCGAAGTATTCCACTTTCCTGCCTACAGGCGACGATGGTCGTCATTGGATAAACTAGATCCCTTTATATCGTTAGCTAAACACAACTCTACGATATTTGCATAACGTTTGCTGGAGCTAGACAATACAAATTTGCGTCACCCAACCGACTGGATTAAAAGGCGTATATAGAAAGTTACGCCTGTTCTTTCGAGCGCTTTCTTAAGAACTGACGACAGAATGATCATCCTATAAGTGTATACATGAACAATATTAGCAAACAGGCTTGATCCTCGCTAGTTGACACGACAATCGATGACGTCCCAAAACCGTCTTAAACTTGAAACGAAGTTGTGGCACTGAACTCAAAAGCTTAAAGTAAAGAAAAAAGTTATCAAAGAATGATTAGAATTTACTCGTTTTAAGACGTTTTAAAATTGATTTAAAGTATTAATATTAACCATTACTAAAATAATTTCAACCAGCATCAATTATATTCATACAAATTTTAATTACGTCAGCTTCTCAAGGACAAAAAAATAAAAAAATATTTAAGCACGCGTTTAAAATCGCCCCTTATAAATGTTCATAATTATTTACACCAATCCAGCCGGTTTATTATCTATTGACCGTGTTCATGTCAACAATGCGGTCTTTGTACTACAGTCGAGTGGTCCAAATACCAACCAATAGGAAGACTACTTCAATCTCGACAATTTTTGTGTGTTTTCCATCTCTAATTGCATCTCTTCGTACATGTAGCGTCAGACCCTGTGCGAGGTTAGTCGTATTTTTATCCTTTCCTAATATTATGTAATCATTTATTTGCGCACTTATCTTAATCAATATCTTACAAGAAGACGAGCTTTCAAAGATCAATTCTTCCCTCCAGTACAAGCAGGTGGTATCCAAAACCTAATGAGTTTTGGACATACCTTGAAAATAATATTGCCGCTTTGTAGAGGCGCAGAACGGCAAATCTGTTAGTGGTGCTTTGCTGCTGCATCCGTGGTCAGCAACACCATTACCACGCGTCAGTGCAGCCACTAAACCAATTGAGCGGTTATCTCGAAAGAGCTTCAAGACATTTTACCGCAGCGGCTTCACAAGACCTTGGACAGCCCACTTCCTGCCCCGCGAGATGCGCTGAGACGCGCAGTGACCGAGATAGACCACAGGATAAATATTATGCTGCTCAATCTCCGGACTGATTTCGCCAATATGCAGCTAAAACTTACGAGCACCAGCATTGCCACCGCCATCACTGTAAAGGTTATACCGGGGGTTAGATTATTAACTGAAAGAACTTGACGGTACAGAAATACATCTCTATGATATATTCCTTCACACGTACTATTGAGTGCATAATACACAATAAGGCTTTGCAAATAGCTCTGACTAGTGCATACAAATATATATAGGCTAGAAATTGTCTGGCAATCTACTATATTGTTTCTCCTGCCGTGTTTCTGTGAAAAATAGCAGTATGGTGATTCATAAAAGCTAACTACATGGCGGAATTGTATAATCAAAGTATGAGATCACTCCAACTAGGTCACATTTATGGCGGTATTCATCAGCATGAATTGCCCCATCGAGCCTTTTTC
>MNPL01028341.1:0-23198 GCA_002081605.1 Tropilaelaps mercedesae
TATATATATATATATATATATATATGCACACAATGATTCTAGTGAAAGAAAATATAGATTTACAGAGTATTTTATATTGTCATACTGCTATTGATATCATTAAAACTAATTAGGGCAACTGGTATTGTCCCGCACTACAGAGCGCACCGTATATGCGATTCGGTATTTTAGGTAATTTAGAACTATAATAAAGATCATCTGCAGCGTAACTGTACCGCTAGCTCAAATCTATTATATAGCACGATGTATTTAGGTACAAATATCAGCATCTCTTCTCTAAACGACCGCTTGATTTATCAGCCGTCCAAAAAGTAGATATGCTTATTAGATGCGTCGTTGCCCTCGTTTTCCTTTTCCTGTGATAAATCCTTGAACACTTATTCTTCTTTGATAGACTGATGCGACCAGCTTATAACGCAGGCTTTTGAGTGTAGAAGCTTCTGCTCAAGAAAAAAATCTTATGATTAGCGGTCAAGCCGGAAAACAATTTTAATAAAATATAGCAGACAGTATAATAATATCCACATTGATCGAATGCAATTGCACGCTGCAATTAATAGACAATTAATATAGAATAAATATATTTTAATAATATTGTATATAAATATATTTTTATAATAATAGTGTGGAAAGCAGTGTCATAGGAAATAGTATGCGCAGTTTCGTTCAAAACACGCAATTCTAAAGTATACCGTGCACTATCTAACATTGCTGTGGGGGACTGGATTTATCATTGTTTCATTCAACCTTCCTTTTCACCTTCACAGACTGTATCGCAAATTATTTTTTAAGTGCTTTTCTCTTAGCGGCTGTCGATATTACTTTCCTGAAAATAGGCATTAACATTTATTCGACACATCTCGACGGATACTCAATGCCGTAAATTAATCTAAAAATGTCTCACGGTTAAATTACAGCTGTGGCAATGGCGGCCATTTTGCAAGGGTAATGAACTAGATTACTTAAATCATACAGCCAAACAAGATACAACTGTAAATATTTTCGGAAGACTATATTCTAGCAATCAGTGGTGTAGTATTAATAAAATAAAAACGCTTTTATGCATTTTTTAATTACAAAATATCATTTCGTTTGGAAAGGGTGATAGAAGGCCAGACTGTCAGAACACCTTTAAGGGACAGCTACCTACCCAGGAAACTAAAAAAATAAGGCGCACACGGATGCGCCAAGCCACCGAGCTTAACACCTGCCGCAGATGAACAGCGACTACTGCAGCGGCTAGTGAAAAGGAGATAAGCTGAATAAAATTGGCATAACAACCTACGCGAGTGAACTGACGTGAAAATTAGTCTGTACATAATGAACTGGAAAATGCGATTCTCACAAAACAGTTGGAAATTTATACATATATATACATACAATTTATACATATACATATGTATGTATATATACATATTGCGAGTAAAAGCGAGGGAGAGCTTTGACATGCGATTTTCTATTTTGAGAACCAAAGTATTTAGAAAAAAGTGAGCAATAGGCGTATATTTCGTACTTTCAGAAGCCTGAAAATTCTTTCATTTAAAAAATCTGCTCTCTTAATTAAGGAGAGCATTTTACAGCATGATCACTTCAATTTACCAGTTCAATGTGCTTGACGCTAACGATGTGGGGATGCCCTTAGTGCTCAACGGCTTGCTGTCGATAGAATATGACAGATGTTTCACCACTACGAAAACCATTGTACATTGTGAAAAATCATCCATGACAAAATTAAGCACAAACACCTGCACAATCATAGTGAGACGTGGTTAGGCATCTTGCTTACAAGCATGCAAAGCAGTATACGCACTGCCGAGCGTTTTAAGGCGGACCACGAACATGAGCTACATTCTGCCCCCCTTACTCAAGAATTCCTGAAGGGTAAAAGCAAAATCCATGGCTCAGAATACGAACAAGAGCGGCGTCTTTCCTCGGATGCTCATGATCTCCTGGAGCGCAGAGGCAAGATCAATGGCTCCACACGTAAAGGCATTGATAATGTTGCCGGAAATGTTGATTAAAGCTGACTGAGGCGACTCAAGTCTGATCTCAATTTAGACAAGTAGTATGCCATATGACTGTGGCGAGAAAAACACGGAGCATGCAAGATACTCGATCTGGTAGCCTAAGAGCTCGGGTTTATCTGCCGAGTAATCCGAGACGCAAGGCTAACAGAATAGGTATAGCCAGATCCCTAACAACAAACATCTTAATAGAGAAGCCAGCTTTTTCGGCAATTTGCTTCGCTAGCTTCAGACTGATGTAAACTCCGGCTTTTTTAAGATGAAAATCATTGACTGCCACTTTGCCTCACTGAACACGTTAAGATCCCCTCCAAACAGCAGGAAAAGGAGCATCTAAGGCCCTCTGGGCCCTAAGTCAGCAGGGCCGGATCGGCAGGGAGTTCGGCTCGCATTGATAGATTGATCCGCAACATTATCGAGGGTACCCAGGAGCAGGAAATAAAAGCGACGGTCAACCAGATTTCAAGGGTCCGGGACATGTACCAGCTCGATCCCCGATGTCCTACTCGGAGCGTCGACTTTCAATAGTCCTACTGCCAATATTGCAACTACTGCGAGGCGAACGGTCGAGAGGCGAAAAATTGTGATAAAATGGACCGCCCTTGACATCCATGAGTGGATGACCGTGCCTCCTTACCAAAGACGTCAAAGAATTGGCGTTCTCGCTCAGAGCTGCGCCAAGAAACCGCTGAAAGAGCGGTGTTGCCATTAATGCGAAACCACTCCACATATTGCAAAGGAATGCATCGAGACCTTAGCTTGCGGTAACTGTAAGGCCGAGGTTCATTCCGCTAATTCGGCAGATTGCACGACGTACCGAGCCCACCTCATGGAACAGTCAGGAAGTCTCTGTAAATGCATAAATACCACAAGTGACAAGCCACCTCCTCTTATAGCTCGCTCTGGGCTGTAAAAAAGTTCATCCGTTGCGGTTAGTAGGCTTCCGCATCCGGCACCGCAATGGTGCCGCTCTTGGATTTGCGCTCCAGGCTTTGTCAGGAGGTGCGCAAGGGGAAAAAAGAAAGCAGAAAAAAAGCAAGACCGCATCCACAGTGCCAAGAACGATATTCCGCCCAAAAAGCAGCCTGCACGACGGAAGTACAAGACTTAATTGTACACTAACGATTAAACAGGTTAATTATAATTGCAGCAGGCCAGTCCGTAACCTCCAATCTGGCATAACGGCACGAAGGAATACGGATGTCCTGCTACTAAGTGCGCCAAACAGAGTGTTGTGACACGGAAAATCCTCAAAGTCGAGAAACATCTGTCAGACTACCATGACATTGAATACCCAGTCCAAAGGTTTAGGCCAAGACAGCCGGCACAAACGCTACGATATATATTCCTTGGTACTAACATCTTAATTGAGTGAGTGGCCCTTAAGATCTTCTTCGGGAACTTTCAGAAATGGGTGCTGATATAGTCGCGACGATAGTTCAGTCTATTTACTACCCAAGAGAGCAAAAAAGCCCTATCTGCCTCCTTAGCAATCTGGCTAAGGAAATGAAAGCTATAGTGAAGCACAGATTCTAATCTTTTGCGAAAAACAAAGGCTTCTTTTGAAAACCCTGCTCGACTTTCAAAAAAAAACCTATTAGTCCATCGGTGTGAAGGTCCTCCTGACTGTGCAAAGTGCTTTCAATAGCCTCTCCTGGCAGGTCGTTCTGGACATTCTCAGGAGTAAAAAGGTATTTCGCTACTTATTCAGACTCACTACATACTATCTCAATGGCAAAAATAACTGGACAGGTAGTCTCGATTTCATGTTCTCTATTTTGGAGGTTGTCATATGACGGAGTCCTCCATTTGAGGAAATTGCAGCGCGGCACCCAGATACTAGCGTGCGCCAAAGATATGGCGGTAGTCGTCACAAAAGGGGACGCGTGCATATTGATGAGGCCAAACAGCGCCATAGATGCGGTCGCCGCAAGGACAGAAGCGCATAAATGGGAGTTAGACCTTGTCAGGAATGAGGTCTTTTTGCTGATGAGAAGCTAAAAGTGCTCGCTGACGGAGATTTCCGCCCTACCCGAGACCTGCATCGGCCAAAGCTTGGCGGGCGGCCGCACAAATTATAAAACTTCTGTCAATTATAAAAGGCTTAAGAAGAAATGGATTGGCAGCTGCTCGTAATGGTCTTTGGGCCGGTCATGCTTTTTGAGGCGCCCGCACAGATTGAGTTAGTTGGGAACAAAAGGTATGCTCGGAAGATGCTTCGAAGCACGCGAAGATTGGCGGTCTTAGGTGTTGCCAGGAGCTATAGGACTGTCAGCCTAATTGTGACACCAGTCTTAGCGTGCTTCATTCCGTGTGACCTAAAAAGGCAAGAGAGAAGAAGACACTGGGGGAACCTCGCAGAGCCAAATCGAAGCCCTCCTCACTAGAAACACTCCTCAAACAGGCATCCTAGTGAAAAGAATGGGACTTCATACAAATTAGTAAGCCGCGCTTTACGGCCAAATGATCCATTCCATGCATAAAAACATAGTTAAAAAGGAAAGGAATCATAATTCCTTCGGACATTTCAGCAAATTCCTATACCGTTTTAGACTTGCGATTATGGACAGGTGTGAGCTCTGTCTTTAGGCGAATGCCCTAAGTCAATGTGAGCATGAGCGTTGCGGCGTCTGCCTTTGCTCTCTTTGCGCCCGCAGGGTATCTTCTGCAGAAAAGCTCAAAGCTCCCACAGAAACCAAATTGCAAGACCCAGTCAACCAGTGGAGACACCCGAACGAGGTACAAGTCAAATAAAAGGACGGCGAAGATAACGGTCTATCTTTCATAGTACATCCAAAATCATGGACAATAAAAACTGCACGTAGAATATATTAGCCTGTCCTTAACAGTACATTTGAAACCATGGATAAAAAAATCCACAAAAAGTACCGAACACACTGGTCTATCTCTCACAGTACAGCCCAATCATGGGCATCGGAAACCGCATGCAAAAGACACACGTACCAGCCTGTACTTTTCAGTACGTACCGAGTCACCGACATTAAAAACTATACGTAAAAGACACAAGTTTATTTTTCATAGCACATCTCGGATCACGGATATCGAAAACTGCATATCGCAAGCCGTACGTCACACATAGTAGTTCTTAGGGATTACGATATAGTCGTTCATTCAGAGTTTCATCGAGTTGATCAGTAGGCCGCCGAAGACGTTAATTTTAGCCCACGAATTGGATCTGTGTAAAAATACCTATAGCAGTAAATCAAAGACTTCTTAATATATTGCGCTTTTGTGCAATAGCTTGTTCGTACATAAAAGTATTATAAAAATCGCCACGAGGATTTTACGAAATTCCGCATTATTAGGTATCAATGCCTCCGAAGGTAGCAATTATAGTGGAGGTTTCCACATCTCTTAGGCCGTGTTGATCGAGAATATAATTTGTTACCGATAATGCTGTCATAAAAACAAGTTCATTTTATTTTACGAACTGTAGTGTATGAGTATTCTTATGTTCGATAGTTTTTATTCAGAAAAAAATCTGTACCCTTTGTGCGCTCCCGATCAAAACGAGCCTGGTGGGCTAGAATCAGCAAAGCTTGGGCCTCGAAATGAAGGGCAAAATCCGGCTTGCCTTATCTCTACTCAAGTAGGGCGGCTAGCAAAATAGGAACCCACGAATACTTCACGCTAAAATGGAGCGATGGCGCTGCTGACTGATCTCATGGCCTTGAGGTAACACGGTTTACGCCAGTCGCTGATGATGCTTCGGGTCACCAGTCCGCGATAATTCCGTTTCTCAGCAAACCTTCACAATACCGGAGTAAACTTCAGCGTTGCTCAGAGTGCTTCGGGCTGACTTAGGTCATCGCAGAAGAAAAGCACAGCAGAAAAGGTTGGTGGTAGGGGCGGAGTGAGTCGATTATGAAATAAGTTGCTTGCTCGTCTGAGCGTCTCTAATGCGCGAGCTCTACTGTATTACTAAACAGCGCAAGCAGCGTTTCTGGGTGAGGCGACCGTGCGCCAACTACTGCAACATTGCTGGGTTTTGCCATCTATCGTCAAAAGTTTGTCCATTGTCACGTTAGGAGTCTTCATGTCCCCTTTGGCCTTCGGTGCCAATTCTCTGGACGATCTTCCCCATTTTCCTTACTCCCTGGTCCTTACTACCAAGTCCATCTACTCCCCTCATTCTGCGAACTCCTCCTTAGTCGTCACCTATCTTTGCTGCTCCACTACTTTTACCTGTGCTGCCGTTTTCTCTCCCCTTCTTAGTCTCTCTCCTTTTACGTTGTACACTCGCTCGCACTTATTGTACCACAGGCTATGGGTGTTCGCGTCCGGGGCGAAAGCTACCCGAGGCGCCGAGAGAAGGACGTGATGGCTACCGTAGGACAACCGCCATGAGAACACTGACAATGTCCCTGTTTCCTTCTCACTCATTTCTCTTTTCTTTCTCTCGTTTGAGCTCTGTCAGTTTTCAGTCTTATTTCATCTCAGTACTTCTTTCCCTATAAATGTCTATTCTATTTATCTCTATGCCTATCCTATTTATTATTTGGTCACCCTAAACCGGGCTTGATTCAGTTTCCTTCTTCCTTCTTCTTCATTTTTCCTATTCACTCTTTACACACATCTACAGCATTTGTGAACTATCCAGAGAAATGAAGAGCGAGAAAAAGGAGTTATTAGTCATAGTTCTCTGTCACTAAAGTGACGTGCGACTAAAGCGCGTTTTCATGAACGACGTTTGACCTCAAGTACGATTCAACTTCGAAAACAGCGCTACCAAGTGCAGCCGACTATGTCAATAACGTCACCAGGCACCCTCTTGGTCTAGTTTGAGTGCTTTGCTTTCTCTAGGTGGGGTCAGTTCGCAGTGCCATTGCTGTTGATAACCCTTCGATAAAAAGCCTTGCCACCACCACAAGGCGGAGCCGCCACGGTTTTCCTTGTGCCCCTTGGCTTCGATACATACATCCATACATACATACATCCTAAGCATTTTGGTAACACCCCACAGAGACGCTACACGGAGCACGCGTGAGAACAGTGAATTTGAATGCGTTCTATTAGAATGTTTAAAATATTTTAACTGACAGGTTAACCCGCCTTTCCATTTTCTTCTCTGACTTTCGTACTTTGAAAATGTTAATAATATCTTGATAGACATAGTATATATCACACACGAAATTTACCACAAGTGCTGTAGTTGTGCGAGATATGGTCTTCAAGAAATACAAGGCCGCGAGCGGTCTTTTTTTCATCGTTGACGAGTTTCATTTACTCATAGAAATGACGCGATGCTCATACAAAGAGCAAACTGCCTAAGGGAGTATATCCTTAGTTGGAATAGAATATTACAAACATTTGTACTTCTTACATTCATTCATATATTTCACTTATATTTTTCGATCTCTTGTATTTTTACTAGCGCAGCTTTTTAATGCGCGAATACCCTAAAATGCATGTGTGGAGTTGAGTATTTGAACAACTAACAGTAAAGAATGATCAAATGAAATTTGGTTGTACTGCGTCGTAATACCCTAAACTTTGTTTTGTGCTTTTTTGTCATGCGTAAATTGTCGTGCGTTATTTGATACAATGTGCGGCCTGTTAAGACTTTTGCGATTCTGATAATAGTTCTGATAATAGCTGTAATAGTTCTTTCTCTAGTCCTTGGACAAATACCGTTTCTTGCCAGGATACTCCCTTACCTAACATTATTTCGCCGTAACAAGTTCTTTTCCTTATGTGTTTTATCTTCAAAATATATATTAAGTTCTAAAAAATATGTATATATGACTTTATTCATAAATATGCCACAGATTTCAAGTTTAACAAAAACTTGTGCATCGGTCAGATGTACCAGGTAAAAATCAATTACGAAGACTTTTTTTTATCGTATAAACCTCCTGTTTTGCAACGACGGTTTGCCTCTCAGTTTGTAGTACTTGATCGTCAGAATTAGGACGCGCTAATAAGATCCTCTTTTAGTCACAATATTGTAATAAAACGTTTTCTATAAGCACAACGGCATAATTTTACATGTAGAGAGCCAATCGAGTAGCAATCACGACTACGACCCCCATTAGGCGAATAACATAGCTAAGGCTGTAAAAAAATGATAAACGAAGTAAATGAGCAATGGGAGTAGAACTCGAACTTCTCAGGTTAGTTTGCAGGTTACAAAGGAGAAGCGCTAAAACGAAACTGCTGGCCTCAAAATATTCCATCGTTATTTGCATAATGAGTCAATAACAACAACAGATATCATTGCTTTAACACTTGTTATACTAGGCGACGTCTTCCTAAAGACCTTTCTCTGAAATACGGTTCGGATAAGACAAATGAGCCAAGAAAGACAGATGAGCAGAATGAACGTTATTGGTAGGTTTCTGAAACTAATGATGAAACTAATAGATGACAGAAAAAGGGGGAAGAGAACTAGAATATGCACGAACTCTGCAAGCGAATACATTAGGTCGGTTACAGAAGTAATCCTATGGAAATAACCACAACAAATTGTGGAACTTCTGGAGAGAATAAGAAATAATCTAAACATATTATAATTGGTTGTCAATTACTAGAACTCAGAACAGTGACACTAAATGTACCACTCCGATTTAAAAAGGATAATAAATGAGGATAGGTGAACAAGAATTGTCGGTATATAACACAAAATGTAGAACAACGTTTAATGGTATATACACTGAAAAAGGAAACCAGGACAATGTGACGATATAATAATATCTATTTATGGATCATTCAGATGTGATGCGTGTTTATTCTAATAATCCTTGACATCGAACGCTTAGTTCTGTCGTATTACGTTTTTCATTGCTCAATTGACACAGGTAGCTGCAATGTCGTCCGAGTATTGTAATCGGCATGTTTCGACTATTCTCTGGACCGCTAGTACAGTGACCTTTTCATGCAGATTTTTCATGAATTGTAGTTGAAAACTATTGATGCAACTACAAAACGTAAAACAGCTATTTTTTCGCTCAGGGATAACACTTGCCCTCAGTAAATTTTTGCAAGTAATCCTATGCATGTTTTAACCTAACAATTTACGTTTTTCCTAGTGAAGCTATATCCTAAATTCAACCTAGTGAGCAAAATGAATGTATACACATGAACTCTAGAAACCTCAAAATTAATGTCATTAGCTCTATACAGTGCACGTTTTGCTTTGTACTCGAGGTTTTTTTCATTAGGACTCTCATAGCTAGCATTATCTAGTTTGCTTGACCTCTTTTTTAGCTATTTTCGTTGTATTATCAAGTTCCTCATGTATCATTTAAAATCTAATCATGTCAACGTCATTTATAGATTTACCTGCATATATTTCCACAATTTACGCAGTTTGCAGTGACAAAATTTATCTACATATTATAATATCAACATGAGGCGTGTTTTATCCCGTTAGACTTAGCTGAACAATCGGTAGATAAATTCAGATAAATTCAAAAATAGTTGACTTCCGTCAATCTTGAGTGAATTGGCTGCCGGCAAAAAAGGCTGTGCATTTACTGTCTGTAGTGCCTCACGTGGATCTTCGCACGAGGCCTTACCGAGTGTTTCGTTCATCCTTTTCGGGCGCGGTTCACCTTAAATGCAATGAAACTCAGTTAATAATTCGTCAGAAGATCTGGATTTATTTTGGATGTATTGTGATTATATTGTATTCGTAGATGTGCGCGAGTTCACGTGTGTTGGACAGAATAACAATTATCTAGCTCGGTGGCTTGGTGCATTTGTATGCGCCTTGTGACCGGAGGAGACACGTAGGTGCACGAGTTCGATCTCCCTTCGGTGCACATTTACATTTACATGAGGTCCGTCTTACAAAGCAATGCAAAAACTGCTACCGTGGACGTTAAATGTTGGCTGATGGTCAGCCCTAAAAAAATGAAATAGAATAACAGTTATAGACTAAAATGGTATCAAATTCGTAGCGGCAAGATTTAGCGTTACCCATTGTGCGTCTATAACCAATGACACCAACACATTGGTCATTTCAGTACAAAGGTTTGTACTTAAGAAAAAAGGCGTTTTGAAAAACCGTGATGTATTTGTACAGTGTTCCAGAGTGGCGCTCAATCAATGCAGTGCACTGACTGTCATAACGGGTTTCATTTTTTGAGTTACAAAATGTAGAAATTGGCATTGCGATAGGTGTTATGATATGAACCTCAAAATACGACGATCTGGATATCATTAGGTACAGGAATATCCTTAATAACAACAAAGGTCGTCACGTCATGTAACTAAGGGTGTCATTTTTCTTGCGCAGAACTTTCGGTAAACTACAATACTAAAAAACCCTTTTCAAATCTATCAAAATGAAAATGCTAAGTTGTTTTAGAAATCGTTCTTTATTATGCTTTTAATTGCAAATCTGTATGACTTCGGGTACACCTAATTGAAAAGAGTTTATGCCAGCAGCGGGGCTTCAAGAGCTTACCAGGTGGTTGTCACAACCACATTTTTAGATTTACTTCAAATTTGATAAAGCTGTGCCGGTGTCTTGTATAAATCATTAGAAGTAATATGCATACATTTCGTACTAAGGCATTATTAAGAAAATTAATAAATTACAATATCCTGTGGTCTTGTTGACTTCGTCAACCTTAAACCTCTCGTACCTTTTAGGTAAATTCGAAACAAGCCCAACATACTTGAGGTAGGTTAGATGGCGGTTTATCAGGAAGCCGTAAATCAGAATGCGAATAAATAGACGGAAAAAGAGTACAAACCGACAAAAAAATTCGACAGGTTTCTAAGTGACCGCAGGTATGGAAGTTGGCAGTCCAACCGAACGTACATTCAAATGGAAGCATTTCGAACAGAGGGGGCTACCGAAAAAGCTATGTTTTCGGAAAAAGACCGAAGGATCAGTAACGCAAGACAAGGAACGAACGGTTATGACGCTACGCCAGTCTTCTTGGCAGTACCAAAGGCGCTTTTAAAAGCCATTTTTGTCCCCCGTCTATTTCTTCACCTCATCTTGGAATGCGCCCGTGAATTCTATATTACTGTGCTCGCCTTGACACCTTGACCTAAGTGAATTTTACCGTAGCTCACTCATGCCAATGAAACAATTATAGCAGTTCTCTTGGAACAGAATTGAGCTAATTCTGGTTCGACAAGCTGCCTTCAATTCCTGGAATAGCCTCGGTTTATTCTGCAAAGTTTTCGCTACACTTTTGGTTTCTCTCGTTGGTTCAATTAACATGTGTCCATTAAATCTCAGTTTTGTGTTTAACAAAGTGGATACTGAGTCCGCTTGTCTGCCTTCACTCATAATACTGCTGTTCGTTCGTCTTAGGCAATCCCAACTTTTAAGAAACTGATGCGTTTATAAATAACGCAAGACGGTGTCAGCAAGGCCTCACTACCCCGTACTTCTGTATCAAACCAATACAATAATAATAGTCCTACCTTACTTTTTGGAGGCGATAGATCGACTCGTTTTCGAATAATTCACATTAACACATTTTGTATAAGTAATTAAATAGTGCATATTGTTTTATCCACGAAGACACCATTGATCATTAGTATAGGGTTTGCGTAGACGTCGTGTGTGTCCTTCAAAAGGAAAAAAGGGAAAGGGCAATAACGTAGGATACATTCCCTTGCCAGCTCTTCAATTCAGCCCGAGGCTGAACCCCTTCAAGTACTAAATCCGTTTCTCTTTTTCGGCCTCTCTTTTTCTGTTTGTTAAAATACTCTCTTCTCTTTTCTTCGTGTATTTCTTCTTTGACACTCATTTTTATCAGCATGCACACGTCGTTAGCTATTCTTCTGTTCATTGAGGTTGGCCGACGGCCCTACAACCGCTCTTTAATGTCCTACTTTTGCGAATCCTGATTCGACTGCCAGTGTTGTTGCTGCCCGCGTCAGAACTACAGTCTGTACCAACTTGCCTCGTATCTCTCCTATCGGCCACACGTTTGGAATATAAGTATACACGAGTGGGGATTAGTCATTTACCGCCAGTTCTGTTTTGATTTAGAGGCTTGTCAAGAGCCTTTTCATGCAAATTTCTTGCTTGTTTTTCCTGATTTTGCTTCGCCTGATTCCCACTCTCATTAAAAGTGCTTGTCGTTAGTCCAGGTTATAGAGATTTCTTGTAGGGGTTTATACAAGGAAGTCAGACATTTTGTTCTCATTTTTTTTAGGACAGGCCACCAGCCAACACTTGACGTCCATGGTACTATTTTTTTGTATTATTTCGTACGATAGACCTAATACATGGAAATGTACAGTGGCTGAAATCGAACTCATGAACCTATGAACCTCCTGCAGGCGTTTAACGAAGAAAAAAACATATATAGCAAAAAATCCTTCCTTCTTCCTCGTTTGTGTCAGTTCCAAGCGATTCGGGACATTGCATCGGGATGCATGCATTTGCATGTTCAATGCATCGCAAACTCCGAATACAAGCATCGAAAAACGTACAGTCGACGGTATGTGCACGTATCTGCAACAAATGACGGAATTCTAACCCGATTTTAAGCACGACGCACACCTCTGATCGGGGTTGTGCAGGAACATTTGAGTCGCCTTTTCTATTTATATGTAAACGCGTGTGCTGTGCACTGCCGAAATGTACGACGTATTTAGCCTATGCCCTAGTTGCAAGGGATTTGATCATACATGAGCACTGCAATACCTTTAAGTCTCAGCGTAAAATATGAGTAAAGCCAAACTATTAGAAAATGAACAGCAAGTGATCAAATAGACATGCAATAACCGTAAAGGAAACAAACGAGACAATTATGTACTCGGTTTTCAGTGATGGTTGGACAGCTTAGGAGCTCTCCGCAACAACCTCGGCTACGACGTAAGGATAGCCAATTCAAATTTAGCTGAGTAGACCAGTGCGCCCTTACTTAGCTCTGCTTCGAAATGGCCGGTGAAGCAAAGCGACAGTAGGCATTTTCCTCACATTCTGCCGGTATTGTTAAAGAATTGCGGCAAAATAGGATTTTCTCGTCAATCGATCTAGAAATTACTTATGGTATAATGTCGATGACCTAATATAAAAGTTTATGATATATGTAACCATTCCATCGTTATTTGCATAATGAGTCAATAACAACAACAGATATCATTGCTTTAACACTTGTTATACTAGGCGACGTCTTCCTAAAGACCTTTCTCTGAAATACGGTTCGGATAAGACAAATGAGCCAAGAAAGACAGATGAGCAGAATGAACGTTATTGGTAGGTTTCTGAAACTAACGCTGGCGTTGGTCCTCTCATTCTATCAATTATATCAATTAGGTCTAGTTTAAAGTTTGCTGCCACCACTGTGAATGTAGCCTTCGCCTTTTCGTCAACCAGGTTCTACTTGGTCCCATGGCCGTGCTGTACAGCAGCTCTGGCTGTCTACCCCGCTACCGATTTCCCCTGTTTATATCCTTAGTCTGCTGATGCTTCATATCCTGCCCGAGCCGGGTTACTCGTTCTCCATCTTTTGTTCCATCCCATCACCCCACCCCTTCTTTCTCTCCGGCAGAGGCCTGGTATGAGTATCAGTCTTCACCACACACCCGTTAGTTCTCTCTCGTTAGCTCTTATGGGGAGAAAGGGAAGAGCATTAGAACCGATTCTTTCTAATCAGTTTGGAAGTAGATACATAAACAGGCATAATACAGTTACATCAAGCTGTGTTTTGACTAACTCTGAACTCCTCTGCCACTGATATTCGCCCACTCACTCATTCCCGCCGCTACAAATACGTGTCCACCGTTGCATAAGAATATCAGGATAAATAGGCTCGCTTCAGAGTCACAAGACTGCATTGCAAGTACCCCTTTTTACTGTATGGGTCGCGTTCCATTGTCGAAAAATATGGTTCTTTCTTAGACGCACCTGTATGGCCCTTATTTTTCGAAGAGTGGTAGAACTTAATAATGTTTGTTACTCCGGATACAAGATTATTTTCGCTTCCTGATTACTTAGATGTCTCAAACCATATATAAGATTTAGTGACTTGAACGTTACCTTTAATTCCTCAATGGCTAAAAAATTAATCAACATTTTGTGCAGTACTGTTTAATGTTTTCGTAATATATCCTATTAATTCTATTCAAATAAAGTTGTAAATTCTACACTATGAAGTAAACCCCTCTGTATGTTGGCATTATTTTTAATACCAATACTCACACACACATGTACGTACACTGTTAAGCTTAGAACAAACTTACCTGCAGAGGTGTAGTAGTTTTATTCAAAGTATATGGCTGTTTTTAAATTCCAATTTCAGAAGCACAGATTATATTGGGGTAGAATTGCGCTCATATTTTTGCCTTCAAATAGTTGTTTAAAAATTCATGACAATTATTCCTCTTAATTGTGCATATTGCTCTATTTCGATCCAATATGCACATTATATTAATTAATACACATATTAGTTAATGTTGCCTATTTAAAGCACTGCAATAAAGCATAAACTTGCAAATACAATCCATGATTAAGGACGGCCCAAAGAAAGTTTTCAGTTAAGAATGCGAACTTTTTAGCTTGTAACAAATATTTTATCCAGTCCACTTTTTCAAATTCGCTTTGTTGTTTCTTTTTTGCAGCATATTGTCGCTGAAAGTATAGAGGAGGAATTTTGTTTATGCTTAGCGGCAATGACAGGTTCCAATAGTGGCTAGGCAAAGAAGTGGGTTGATCCCACAGCCTAAGTTACGACAATACTGTTCTCAACGTTTAAATTCACTCAACTAGAATCAACAACAAAATGTCATTATCTGAATGTATGCATGCCAGATTTTAAGAAATAGCAATGTTTTCACGCATTCGTATTAGTATTACTATTATTAATACCTATTGCTAACAACACTAATTATTCGTAGTGACTAATTTGAAAATGAAGAAGCACTTAAATTATGCGAAGAGTATATTAATATCCAGCAAGTGCTTGCGGGTCACTGTGCACCTCTATACTCTGGCTCAAAATGTAGAAGTCCCAAAAAGATTTGCCATTAAGCAAAGAGTAACGTTCGCATACTGCCAACTATTTAGTACAATAAGCCGCATAAGAATGAGCACAAATTGCGCTAAAATGTGTGTTTCACACCTACTATTTATGTATTAATGTCAATGATCATTTATCGTCCCTCTACAAATTCTACGAAGCTCAACTTGATCTAAACAGAATGCCTAATATTCAAATTAACCTATTCATTTCCATCGGATATATATTTTTCGCTACTCTTGAAAAGGTTGCGACGGAGGTTACCCAAGGGAGAGGGACTTTGTCAGATAACCGCTGTTGTTGCTAGCGTCCTCCGGGATCATGATGAAGATGATACGCTGTTTGCTACTAGTGAAGAAGCGACACTCAACGGCCGTGGTAGAGGGTCGCTCCGTCCTCGATGTCCGGCCAGCTTTTGGTCTGTGTATCTATGGATTTCTGCTTCGAGGGTAATTACAACCGTGTCAGCTCCTACCCAAGGGTCCAAGCAGGCGAAAGGGCGTTTTCTCTTTAATACTCACGGTCGCTTAGTTTGCTTGTTTTTTCAGGCGTTATTGCTCGAGTGATTGTAGCGACCGAGGACGTCTCTTCGTTAGCCAACTAAACCGTACATGCTGGTTTGGCTAGCCACTCCAGGCGTCGCCTTCAGTTGTTCCTCCGTCTGCCAAGGGCACACAACTATAATTCCTGCCCCTCGTATTACTCCATGGTAAGCCTTTCTTTCTGCTTTCCAACAGGTTCAGTACGCGCATCCCGCTCCTTGTGTCCCCATCACTTTTCTGTTGTCGATGGGTGCACAACCCTTTGCATTCCGGGCACTTTTCATAACAAATTGCTAATTCAGTAAAATCAATGTTTTCATTATTACTGTTCCTGTAATCAATGCAGCCACTACTTTACATGCACGTAATAGTTATGGCATAGGTGATTGGTACTTACTGCGGAATCATGCGTAATTCTAGGGTCGGTTCAAGTCACATTCATCATTAACATTAACATATTCATCAGCAACATTCATCAAACGGCGATTTTAAGAGCGCACGCTATGCGCTGGTTTGAATATACAGCGCACGGTACAAACAGCTCATAAGCTTGCGGCGCAGGAATACAACTTAGCTATACATCATCACGCATGTTAGTCCTGCGTTTGTTGATTCTCCCAGTTATTCCGGTTTCCCTTATGCGTAGTGCGAGTATCTGCTGAGCCCACGCAAGCGAAAAGCGCAACAGTATCTGGCTCTCTACCTAACGTTTTCAATATCGGTTCCTATGTATAAGCTCATGAGTGCCGGGCTTAAGGCAAATGTGATTGCTACGGCGATGACTCATATACCATATTCTGGCCACCACTCTCTAAGAAAATGCATTCAGGCTGAAGAATGAGTAGCAAAGACGCTATGTACAGATGGTCAGTTTGTTAGCACATCGCCTTTGCGACTTTCGTCGCCGCCTGAAAGCCTGGCGGCTGCACAGTCTGCACTAGTTCAATGGTCACTAGAACTTACAACCAGTCATGACAAGACGCTATAAATGATCCAGTCAGAGGCGCCGCCGTCTGGTCCATGAGCAACGTTTACGCGGACTACCGTTAATGTGGCGCGTATCGATGGAGAAGGTGTTGTGGCAAAGTGTTTTTCCATCCTCACTTTTTTCATCACTGTCGCCGCGTCCTTCCCTCGTGGATCTCAGTGGATTCTGTTCGGGGATTTCCGTGGTTGGCCGAACTAATCCTGACCGTCACCAACTGACGGGGTTAGGTGCGCGCTTCCATTCACCTTATATCCTCTTGTTGTTGTTCATGGCCGCCACCGGCCAATGCCCCGCAGATTCCTGCTTACTAGCTCTGTGGCTCGCTCCTTCCAGGGGATTAACAAGATCCTGTCGTGTGCTGGGCCTCACGCTGCGGTACTCAAAACCTGGTGAGCCTTTCTTCCCTGTCTGTTTATCCAATGTGGATGGTTATGCAAAATAGGTTCGTAAATCCTTTGTAACGGGACGCCAATCAATTCTCTATAATTAAAAAGCATGAACGTAATTTTGAATCACTCTATCGTTATCGGAAACGCTCAAGCTACTGCCTTGTTCACCCTAATGAGCGGATGCAAAAATGGGCGACAAGTATTAAAAGAGGGCTTTCTGATTCATAACATGGGACCTCTGAAGCGCCACAGACGCATGAAAGTTTATATCAATTTTAGTAGTCATTGTGTAGTACAATGGAAATATTTTGCAAACATGCGGCAGAATTTATTTATGAGCAAGTACCCATAGTCAGGCACTCACACATCGCTACACTTTAATATACACTTAGTGGTCTTGCCCTCACACTTCTCCTATAAGCATGAACTCATAAGGGCTTAATCAACACTTTCACTGTGAAACTAATCACGCATTTGCGCCATGGCCTTCCCATCTTGTCATGCCTGGCGTACGCAATCAAATGCTAATCGTCAACATAATAATTTCCACATAAAGCAACTTTTTCTAAATTTCTTTAGTATTCTAATTTTGTATTGGTTTTACTGACTGTACTTGTTCGTATAAATTCTACGTAGTAGATCTATCCAACATTTTGTAAAATTTATTAATCAAGAAGTGTTATCTGTAAATGTTATCCCGTTAAGCTTGTAATTGAACAAATTTTACAAGTTGAAACTTTTTCGTTACACCTACCATTACAAGTAGCAAAAATTTGGCAAGCAATTTTAGCGAGATATGAGATTCATTCTTCGTTATGACTGGTTTGCACAAACCACTGCCCAACGACCGTTTTAGCTTAAGATCAAATACGCGCCAAGTGCGTTCTTCTATATTTTTCTGCCACCACGCCTGCTATAGGTTTTCAAATTCTTGCTTTTCTTGCTAGTGTTTTCCATTTCGCTGCTAGTCTTTCTCAAACCCCTACTCCCTCTCAAATTCTCACAAACTTCCACGGTTTCTCGCGCCTTCTTTGGCTTCTATCTAGCCTGTCCCACTCGGCTTATGGCTCTTTTTCTTGTACTACCCTGTAACTCTTTCTTGCGCTTTCCCTTTTTCACCTTATCATTCTCGCCACTTCTCGAACAGAGCATTCGTTTCTCCAATATTTTCCTTCTCACGCAAACTTAATCATACTTTTTTATGTCCCACTCTGTTAAGCCCCGCCTCGTCCATAAAAATTAACAAGCCCGCTGCGTTGTTACGGCCATATCATTGCGACGGCAACAGTATAAGACTCTTGCTGGCAATCTTCTTATGATAATGAAGATAATAATATTGACGAAAATGGTCATAGTTACGGCGTAAATAATCATGGTTATGAAAACGGTCATAATGAAGGGATTTTAATTTATCCAACGAATGGGGCGGGAGTGCTCTGTGGCAAAAGCAGCCCAGCTGATCCATATATGCAATTCCCATTTGACTTAGCCATAACGCTAATAGCGTCTATGTATAGTTCATATATTATTAATATACAAATAGTGACTAATAAAAGCGACAAATAGTGAATAAAAGTTGATAAGTTTGAACAATTATTTTTTTAGTGTGGTTTACTCATATTTGTTTTTATCATCCACACATTTGAGCCATCGCTCTGTAGGTTTTCGCACGATCTTATTGGTGCCATTCGCGTTACCTAACATAACGTCGTTATCCATAAAATTCTTGAAAGAAATCAGTCTTTGAATAAGGAGCATCGCCACGCTCGTTCTTCAAGATATAGAAGAATCACAAAGAATCTCTTCTGAAGAATCAACAGCTATTCAGCCCCTCTGTGTGACTCAGTACAGGGCTTTCTCTCCAAATAATTGTAAAAAGTTTGTGTGTGCATAGTTTCCTGAAAGCGTTTGACCAAGTCAAGCTATTAATCTTGTAGCGATTGGAATCGAATTTCCGTCTATCAAGTAGATTCGAAGCGATGTCAGTGATGGGAGTTTCTGTGTTAAAGTAAACGATATTTCCGTAATAGGTTGTAATAGGTTTGTCTCTCCGGTATACCCTAGGTATCTCCTATCGACCCCCTTCGTTTTACCATAGTCGTACTTAACATGAAAAGTGTAGTTCTTTTAAGATTGTAGTACAAACTGCACTTTAATAATATAAATTCTACGGATCTTCAAATGTAGCCCGTTGGGTTTACACCAAAAGTCTAATGAATATACCCTAAACGATGTCGCTATCCCCATCGGCAACTCGATAAGGGATCCTCACAGTGACACCGGATCTTCGTTTTGACCAACACATTGATTGGATTACCAAACACGACTCACTTACCCTTGATCTAATATTTAGGCGTTCATTTATGAAATCTCCTGAATTTTATGTTTAAAAAAGATTATTCCATGTTTACAAAGACGCTGTAATCCCAAAATTTTTCTACTGTTCTTAAGTCTGACGACCATATATGAAGAAACATGTGGAGACTATCGAGCGTGTGCAGGCACGATTCCTTTAGCGGGTCGCATTTTGCTGTAGAGTCGATAGAGCTAGCCCATTTCAATATACCATATTTGCTTTGCACTCCAGAGCACCGGACGAATGGCTAATGAACAAGCCAGAACTGACAGCCTGAATCATCTATTTTTATAGAAGATCACCCGTAAATTACAAAATGGTTAATTGAGAAAGTAATTGGTACACGTACATATAATTAGTCTGTTAAAACAATGCCTCCGTTTTTACAGAATTTGTGTACCTATATTTTTTGGGGCTGACCATCAGCCAACATTGTAAGACAGACCCCGTAAATGTAAATGTGCAACGGCGCGGATCGAACGCGTGCACCTACAGGTCTCCTCCGGTCGTAAGGCATACACGAATGAACCAAGCCACCGAGATTGACAAAATTTGTACATCTGAGTACACTATGCTATGCCAATTACTCTACATGGCCCTCCTTTCGGTTTACAAAAATAAAGGCGATCTTGAACTCGGAACCTAAGAACAGCGCCACAAAGCCACCTGAGGAATGTGATTTACATTCTTCAACATCTTGTCCTTCTTTTTTATTACTATGCTATATCATGCTCATAATTTAGTTTTTGCAACGGCGACAAAAAAACGTTTATGCCTGTTGCAAGCTTTGCAAGCGATTGTGTTCTGCACTGTCATTAAAGTTAGTCTTTCTCTTGAAGCAATTGTTCGACGTGTTTTTTTCGGGCATCAGCAAAAACTAACCCATGTCGTTTATGTCAAAATATATGCGTTATCTGACTTTTTTTTATCGATTATATTTACCCATATTGAATTTAAAAAACATCACGAGAGTTTCCACGTAACTTCGGATCACTTTGTGAGAAACAAGCTTTTCCGGTCACTTTCGGTAAGACTCGGCGAGTTTCGCTTCGTCTTTTTGTATGCTCCTAAGTAATAACAATAGCTCATCCTTTACGATCAGGTAGTATAAAATTTATAATCACTTTTGTTGGATTGGCCTCATATCCTTAGTGCAGACGGTGATCTCAGTGTTTAAAGAAGCTGGTGCTTGACAGTTCGAGTCTTATTGGTGACACATATATTTTGCATGCTTTCTATAGTTGTAGGGTATCCAAAGTAATGGAAAAGCGATGTTGAGCTTAAATCGGGGAGGGTTCCTAATAATAATTAAATTTGACTATGTATTATGAGTACTTGATATTTTGCTGCTGTTTATGCCCAAGCCCTAACCAATCGACACTAGCTTGCCGATTGTAAAATATTTACTAACGAGCAACTTTGGCCACTAGAATAATGCTCGCTAAGAGGCAATGAACGGTTCACAATGTAGCGAGGTCGTCTTTGATTATCGCGTTAGTGTTCTGAATAGCATGTCGAATTATGTTGAACTTAACCTTCACCACCAACTATCTCCAAATGGAGTCAATCTTGTTTTTCGGCATGTGAGCGTTTTAGTGCGAGCGGTGCTGTAGTTTTTCTCATGAATCGCCGAATTCTACGTCAAAAAGCTTGGAATGATCTGGTCTGGCTGTAAAATCTTCATCGGTAAAAATAACTCCACGCAACTAATAGAGCCAATGGAAGAATTTTGCGCCGAATATAAAGAACCTTTAGAAATGAGTCGGGAAACGTACATACTTTCCATTTAGTAACGCCTGTTCAATGTGTCATCCAGGAAGATTGATTTTAGCTTTCTCTCAGTAAAGCTTTCAGGCAGATACCGACCAGCCCGCGGGCCTCGGTACACTGCTACGTGGAGCCGTAGAAGTAAACCTTCTTCCTCCTCGTCCTCAAAGTCCTTTGCGCGCCAAACTTCGAGATAATAGACCTTTTGATTTCACTTTATCACCAACATCTATCATCCACTCGTTGTATAAGGAGAAGAAACGTCGAAGAACGTGCGGATCGCGAACCTTATGCTTTTAATATTGCTCTATAACGCTGCAGTTACTCTACCACAGGCCTCTAGCTAACAGAAGCTAACAAGGACTAATTCTGCCTTACGTGGTGGGTTAATTCTATGCCGGTGTTAATAGCACTAGCTCTTCGTTTAGAAACTCGGTTAGAAGAATATAAAAATTGAGCTAAAAGCCATAATCGGCTTAAAATTAATAACTTTTGTGCAGAATTTCCTGCCTAGGGTATGTGGTCTACCTTTTGAGCGTTGGCATCGAAAGCTTTTCTTAACGGTTACAGTGCCACTAGTAATACACTAGTGGCAACTAATATAGTCTTTCTAATGCCATTGCTTTTCTTTTGTAAACCTACGGCGCAAAGCGAAAGGGATGTATGATAAAAAAGTAAAAGTGTAGAGACAATACATTAGCGAAAAGTATACGAAAAGTACCATAAAAGTGTAAGAAGACATATCCCCTATACGTCCTCCCTTCGCACTCAATGGAAAAACATTAGAAAGGCTAGCTATTGCCGAATGCGTGATGACCATGCCCAGCTTCGCATGCGTCATAATAGTGCAAAATTAATAAGCTAAGCGTGCTTATCATGTGGCATTATGATGGAGATGGGGATGGAGAGGCTACAAGCACGGCAATTTTGATTTCCTAGATGAGATCGCATCTTCAAGCGGATCTTTTAAATGTAAATTTTATCCATGAGTTGAGGAATGAAAAATATATAGTCCACGCATATAAAAACCACGCAAAGTTTCCTATTCTCAGCAACCTGAATGACCTTACTACGTTCGAATCCTTAAAACTTACCAATGCAGTTCCTGTCGCTGTTAGGCAGAATGAGAGGCATTTTGTAAATCTCTTTATAGAGAGTGCCTAGAACCCGGCGCGAAGTTTACGATGCTGTTCAATGTTCGAATAATGTAGTAGTTGAGTAAAAAACCAATATACTACTTGTTTCGCCATGGCCAAAACCGAGAGTTCAATTAGTGCTCTTAAATTTGAATTCTTGGTCTTTGTTGTCTACGGAGCAATGTTAGTAAACTATGGAAATGGTATCAATGTGTTCGTTTGGCCTTTTTTTTTGGGGCCGATTGAGAAGACCTCTTATCGGCAAGTTTATTTTCTCATTAAAGAAAATATACATAGTTAGCGCCAGACGTGTGGATCCCTCGTTTACAAACCACCCTGACCTGGAACCACTTTTCGTATTACGTCAGATCGGGGGGGTTTTTCTCTGATGCCGAAAGCCGAACTTTTAACAATATTTAGCTCAGCTCTCGGTCTTATTCACGCGCTAGTGCCGGATCGCTTGCCTCATTTTGCACGCCCGTTCGTGGTGCTCTTTTAGTCTTATGACGTTCTCCATGAACGTTGCAATTGCGTTCCATTTATCCTTGCTTTCCAACATTGGTTGGGACGATGCTTTCAATTACCAGCTCCTTCTGGATCCTTTCCTGCATCACCCTTCTTTGCTCTGCGAAGTATCGGCACCGCAGCATTGTATGTGCTGCTGTGTCAACCTCTCCGAGTTCACAAAGGACACAGGTGGGACCTGCAGCTTTTCCAATTCGCCATAAGTACTCCTGGAAGCACCCGTGGCCGCTAAGAATTTGGGTCACACGGAATGTTATTTCGCCGTGAGTCCGCTCCATCCAACTTCGAATGTCTGGGATGAGGCGTCTTGTCCAGTTTCCTGGTCTCGTTACCTCGTCCGCTTCGCCGGATCGTTGGCTCCATTCCGCCTGCCATCGCTCAATCGTCGCAGGTTGCGCTTCTTTATCCGAAATGCCAGTCTCTTGTTTTTCCGCACGCTCTTTGGTTCGAAGATGCCACGGCACACACCTCGCGAGGACAAGCACCGCCGACGTGGCCACTGTCCTGTAAGC
>MNPL01028353.1:5419-22792 GCA_002081605.1 Tropilaelaps mercedesae
CCCTATAAAGTCATCTGATCGAAAGGTCTGTTCGACTGAGTTGGCGTTCTTCACGGCCTATAAAATGCCCGCAGAGGAGACAAATTATTGATACACTTTAGTGCAGATGCGTCAACAGGATGAGTATGCCCACTCGAAGCACCCACTCCTACTCCAAAATTACACAGACTTCCCGTTCGCATGAGGTCGATGGATTCTACCTTTCTGTGTGTGTGCCACAGCTGTTGCAACGCAGACACTTTAACGGCTGGGCCGATCACACAGGCGGCAATGATGAAGAATTGCTCGTGATGTAAAGAAACCACCACAAATGTAATATAATGAATGACCTGTAAAGATTTAGAAATTGACCGTCGTTAACCACGTGAGCACGAAAGGGCCCTGTAACCGTTGTGTAGATGCTGCAACTGTTCGGCCACTCTGCACCGTAGGATCGAACAATTCAGCCCTGCGATTATGTGCTAGAGTAAGCCCTGGCCGCTCTATCAAATTTAGGTGATAGCAAGAAGCAAATAACAACAACCAGAGCAACACCTATATTCTTGCCTGTAAGATAGGGTAGTCGGAATAAGAAACTCGCAAAGCTAAATTAAGACTGCACACTGTAGATCAACATCCACTCGCGCTCATCCACACGAACGTATGGACATATAATAGTGTACCACATCGTGGCGCTGTAGAGAGATGATTTGCCTATCACAGTCTCGTTATCACACGCACGCAGACCATGTCTTTCTATATGTGTCTCTCCATCGCTTGCAAGTGAAGAGTTAAACAAGCCAGCAAATCGAACTCCGCAGTTTGAATTTGGCGCGCACTCCCCAAACCCGCGTAGTTCAAATCGCAGCGCACAGCATCACATCGTCATGCACTACCACTGTCAAACACACCAGACATTCATCATCCCCTGACGGCGTCTGAGTACAAAGTGGTTATCGTGTACCTCTGAAGGGGTACCTTGTAACCAACGAGAACACGAAAGCAAAAAATCATCGATTTATACAAATATAAACACATACGTACACACGAGCACGCACGTGTTACGAAACGAGGGATCGGCAAACGTTGTTTCGCCTTCAAGCAATGACCCGTTTTTGACTTAAGGCGTAAACATGTAGCAAGTGGATGGCACCGGTAACTGTGTAAGAAGAAACGACGACGTCGGTGTACTCATGACGGCTAAAGGCGGGCGATTTCCTAACCCGATCATGAAAACAATAGCGAAACTGGGAAAGAAACAATATGATGGGACATCAACGTTAATGAGATATGATACTGAGGGAAAAAAAAGCGACTATGATGGTGATAATGAGAAAGACGAGATAATGTATACATCAATACCAGTGCCTCGGCTTTACCCGCTGTTAGCCTGACGTAACAGATTTCCCGGTTAGAAGGTGTTTATGTAATAATGATAATATTAATAATAAGCTAAAGAATAATGAGAATAAAAAATACTATACTATTACAATATTATCAGAATCTAATTATATGATAAAAAGGAAAATAAACACCGATACGAGAACTCTTTAATAACGCATAGAATTTTTTGCCTTCATTAGCAGGTCTCCTCAGTAGGTGTTCAGAACGATTGGATAGTAACATAGCTTTTCGTGCTACGAATCTACCTAAACCGCACTAACGAAAATTTCGCTACAAAAACTGTTTATATATTCTGTTTATTTTCTGTGGAAAGCGCAATTTTACACATGCCTTGTTTTTGGTTTACGCAAGAGCCCTTTAGAGGTACCCTTTAAATTTATCTGGTAAATGCCGTTAACGACGTTCGTCAAGTCTTACAGCAAGCTTATTCTTATGCGAGAATAATACATGGTCGTAGCGTCACGTAAAACACAGTGTCGTCAATATAAGGTTACTTCAAGGTCATACAGATTATAAATCTTGATTAAAAATAGCTTCCTTCCCCGACGAAATACTTGAATGCGACTCCAATTTCTTTTCATTTTGCCTCAGGTTAGCTTTACAACGTTACCACTTGTGGCTGTGCAGTTAAGAGATCAGATTGCGTGTTCGACGCGAATTACCGAAAGGCCTTGGAGTTACTCCTTGCCATGCGGAATAGTACCTTATAAACACATAATATAGCGTATAAGCACATAATTGCCGTCCGGGCAACACTCTAATCACTTCGATGTATTAGTACTTTTCTATCACCCGCAGATGAAGTGCGGCGCCCTTGTTACGCTGAGTGGGAACCAAGCTGAATGGTTTATATTACTATCGTGGTAGTATGTTTGACCTAATGCGCAATGCGGGCTTTTTGCATGTAGTATATTACAATGCAACACTAAATTGCTTCCAATATCAAACCGGAGGCTCAGTCAGAATCGACACGGTGCAAAAATGAATCTGTAAAATATGAGGCCGGGCAGGAGCCATAATTGCGGCCAAGCCTAGCACGGCCAACATTTAACGTCCACGGTAGCGCTCTTCGAATTACTTCGTAAAACGAACGCCATAAATGTAAATATGCAATGGCAACTTTTCGTCTGATTAGCCACCTGCTGTATATGAGTACGCCCTTATTTACAACTTTACCACATTAGTGGTACTATTGTCTTCAGTTACTTGCCGCAAGCTGTTTATTGGTATGATCCTAACAAAAATCTATTCATTTTTTGTCGGTGTTTTGACAACACGCAGAGTTTGCGACAGTTTTAGCCTGCTACATATGATACGATGCATGGCAGGGTGTCCACACAAATTCACCAAAATAGCACCGATGTGGTTTAGGCTTGTCAAAGGCGTAGCGGCAACGGACGCTAGTAACTATCCATTAAAACGACATTTCTTCCTCTAGATATGACCAGTCATGTACAATTGACTTTTTCGGCTGAATTCCGTTGGGTCTGCCTGCATTGGTCGATATGGCTGCATGCGTAAAATGAGAAAAGAAGCTTTGAACCCAAAGCTTTGAATTGTTATTAATATTAATATAAATCGGGTGCGCCTAATTAAGGTGTCATTAACCAGTAACAAGTTATGTAAATAGTTCTCAAAATAAAAATAGCTTAATATCTAGATTTTTTAACAACACGCCGAAGGAATAACAAGCGAGTGAATGCCTGTTTTCTCTATTTAATAACGCTAACTCGGCTGATTGCAAATTCCTTCTGGAACAACGAAGCATGTTAAACTATTCAACAATTCGTTCCATCCTCTGGTCAAATTGGGCCAAAAGTCAACTCTCTATAATATAGAAAAATCTATGCAGAATACCAACCTGGGACATTGTAAAACAACGTTTCCACATTGGATCAGTAGCGCGCGTATTTTCAACTTTCAAAACCTAATAAAACGTTTGCGGCCAGGCGGCAATATAGTTGCTATTGCCTGCCAGATGACAAGTATTTCGTGATCGGTAGCTGATATTGTTTTTTCTCTGTTCTATGTCTGTGAATCGTTTCGTTTTTTTTTGTTCGACATTTTTACAGATGTCGAATGCCAGCTGCTGGTCTGAGGTCACTGGGGAATACATGGAAGGGGCGCACGAAATACTCAAACATTGGTAATTAGATAAATATTTATTATAACGATAGCGGAGATCCTTAGAACTCCAAATATATTAACAATTTAGCTAGGCATCAGCAGATTCCTAGATCGAGGTGAACTTAGATTTTTCTGAAGTGGGACATTACGCCTTCTTCCAATTAAATAGTGAGCTCATGCTACAACGTTGGCTTCTGTCTTCTACAAAAAATGTGTGTGACGCGATACGACGCGATTTTCGTTATAACTTTGTACCAACACCGAAACATATCGAACACACAGGTCAGAGGAGGAAAGCTGTGGGTGATAACAAAGTCGCCAGTGCCTTCTGCAGAGTTAGACTTCGTCAAGCACTGAGCAGAATCACACCGAATAAATTATTTGTTTCCTTGACAGAACTCTACAAAAACCGAGTTCGTATGTAACACGTGCCCACTTAGTTTTACCGACTTACCAAGGAAAATGCAGCCATTTTATTAGGAGACGGAAATATATACATGCTGTATTTTTCTGCATGAGAGGTAAAACCAAAACGAACAAGACTGTAGGAGTTGTTCCAGCGTTCGTTCAATATTACACAAAATTCGACATACCTGATTGGGTTGGCCTCGGTAAATCCTTAACTAACGCAGTAGCAATTCATCAGAAGTTATCAGCATAATTAGTTACTAACATTATGGTGTTTTTCTAAAAGGGAAGAAAGCGTCCCCATGCCCTTCGTTCGCTGCAAACGACATTAACTACTCGATTAATCGCCAGCTGTTTCCATGTGACACCGTCTATCGTTATTAAAAGACCATTATGTCTCACGTAAAGATTAGCATAGGAAAATCACTCCATGGTACAAAAACGTAAAAATTTTCAGCATCATCGATTTACAACAATTAGCGATGAACAAGCAGCAAAATAGCTTTGTTCCTGCCCGTTTTCAAATCGACTTCGAGAGTACCCACGTAAGACGGAAATTTCACAGTGTGTCTATCAGATAAGTCTATCCTGGCAATCTCTCAATGTTCTATGTACATCCAGTAGATGATTTTTAGCTATATATACACGGTGAACAGAGAGTGTCATTTTACGAGGGACTCCTTGTTCAAGAACTTTCCAACTACGTCAGCTTAGGTCGCTGAAGGTCAGTTCGTGCGCGATGGCGCTCGTCCGTTCAATATTGACACGAGAACCCTGACCTCTACCTGATGCGGACCCGCCATGTACGAAAGAGGCACTTAGCATCATGGCCCAAGGTACAATGCACTCGTTTCTGATAATGGGGAACTCACCTGAATTGCTCACCTCAGGCTTTGTCTGTTCCTCTCTCTACCTAGATGGCTGTACACAAGACATTTGTTCCTATTTTCCAAATACACACAACGTGTCTGAGACTGACCCGGCTTATACATGTAGGTATCGTTGTCTTGGATCAAAGTATCCGGCACCCTCTGTCGGCAGGACTGCCCACTCGTTTTCGCTCAAGAGGGAACAAATCTCGCTTAGCAGTGATAAGCCAGCATCTACAGCATTTTCAAGCAGCTTTCAAGCATTTTATGCGCTTTCATTCCCAGGGTGACTAAGAGCAGCAAACGAATACCGCCCTCTTGTAACTTGTTTTACGTGACGCGGTTCTAAGTACTTTGAATAACAACAATTAAGGTAACATCGTCGACCGGTTCGACATAACATCCGTCCGTTTGCGAAAACAGACTGAGATGCCGGCGTGGCCGACGAGTGAGGCTGCAACCTCGCCAAATCGGCAGGCGAAGCCATTACCTTTCTCATCGACATTTCGTGTAACAATTATCACGGACATTTGTGCAGCACCCTGTTGCATTATCAGCTAGCCATTCAATCTCATCCACTTCGAACTAACGGTAATACTACATGATTGCACGTTCGACCCGACTCCGGGAATCACATCGGCGGCTGCTGCCAGAGGTCTCAAATGTCGCTCGTTCAAGTTCTTCTTTTACCGTTTCCGGTGCTTCTTCTTCACATATTTAGCTGGGCGCGCCTCGGTAACGTCGACCGTCTCTACTTTAACGCCCGCGACGCCGTCGATAACTAAATTCTCATCAAGACTTCCTCTGGACTCCGCTGCCGCAGTTGGGAGCACCATCATCTGCTTGTTTTCAATCGCAGTCCCGCCATTGTTCTCCTCTTCGGGACTGGGTAACGCGCCATTAGTGTTACGTAGCACGGGAGCCGCTGGCCCCTGATCGCCACCGTCCTCAACCGCTGTTGCCACATCGTCGCGCAGGCAATCGTCGAAAAGTGCCCCTAGGGCTTTATTTCCATGGTCGACGGGTTCTGTCCCGGTAAGATTGTCAGGTATCTGGGAGGCTAGTTCAGATGGATATTCGCTCTGCTCCTCGGTCTTCGTTGGGGCGTGGTTAGTGATGCGATTGGTCCGCCAGATCGTCCAGCTGTCTGGCGCAGCCGCCGAATCTAGGTCCGGATGTGAGCCGATTTCTACCGGCTCAGATGTTTTCGTTGTCTCGGTCGGGTTTCGGAGCACCTCTGGAGCGTAGTACTCCGCAAGAAGAGGCACATCGTGCCGGAAGTGCTGCATGGCCGCGTACGTATGCAGCAAGAGGCGAGGAAACCGTGATGTGAAGTAGCTCACGAATTCTTTCGGGATGGTGCCCAGCTCCGCCTGGAGCTCCGGGGGCAGCTCGCGATAGTGATGTTTCTGTAAGACGATACACAGTCAACCACGCATTGCGTTACCCTTGCATGGCAAAGCGGAAAGCAGAAAAGCGTCTACAGTAGAACAGCTAAAAAAAATGCTATTTATTTGCATAGTCCGCTCTTGAGTTCAGTAGGCTACACAATTACTTTGTTTCGCAGCGCCCGCAGAAGGTCCCTGACGGAGTTTCCCTTGTAACTGCGAAATCTCCGCAGGTCTTTTTGTAGTTCACTGGTAATTTGGTCAATCCAGTTTGTGCAATTGAGAACTTTCATGCCGCCTTTCTCTAGAGACCGCACCACCGGACTCGTGTGGGACTCCTTTTCGAGGCGATCCGAGACCTGAGCAACGAAAGAAACGCACGAAATCAATCCTGCGGCCATTCTGAATGCTGTTGTTACTCACACCAACCCGTTAGGTACAAAGGTTACTTGTAACTAAAAAGGTTACGGACATACCAATAGCATACCGTCTTTGCAGGATTCGGCAAGTCGAAGCTGTGGGAAAAACGTTGTTTTCTTTGAAAAAACATTCAGAGAAATAGTAACAACAATCGAGGCGTCAGCGGTAGCACTAACCTCTTGGAAAAAGTTGAGTGTACGGGTGGGATCCCAGAAGGCTGGATGGTGAGTAACTTGAGCTGCAGTTGGCCTCTGTGATGCACTCAGCGACAACATTTGATGGATCAGCCCTTTGGCTGTTAGACCTACCAGTACCGAAAAAAAGAAACATCACCACAAGGCATAGATGGTAGAAATTTCCATGTACTCGATTGCCTTTGCTCTCTGAGATCAACGCGAAGGGTTCGTAGCTATTGAAATGATACCTAGTACTAAACGACACTTTCGCCGCTCACCTTCTTTTTTCTTAGCTGACCCTTTGCTCTTCTCCACTATGGCAAAGGCCTACAACAATCTCTTGGGAGAGCTTCAGAACCACAATTTTGTCCTTTTGCTCTGTCTTCCCTGACCCAGCAAGATCTTTATTTATACGCTTCTCCGTCCAAGTACTGAGATTGTTCTTTCCGCGTTTCACTATTTTCCGACGACTACGATTGCTGCTATACCGCGGGACGACCCGCCTAAGAACACTTAGAAGAAAAGCCTTTAGATTTGCCTACCCTGCTCGCTGTTGCTGAGGGCGGACAAAGAAATCTTTCCTTTGCGAATGTTCGCTTGCCGCTCGAACGTTTCGCCAAACGGGTGTTGGCCTTCGCTTAAAACATAATACATGACACAGCCCAGGGAGAACACATCAATGGCCTTCGTTACGCGAGATCCCGAATCACCAGCCAAGACCTAAAATAACAACAACGAATGCGTGAGTGAACAGAAGGAAGATACACTTATGTAGTGTAGTAATTGTATTCGTGACCGAGCCTAACAAATCATCATCATTATCTAGTCTATTCATCACGGACAGTACAGATATAGTTTTTGAAGGACAGTATCCCTGTTATTTAGAAATAAAAATATCTTGTATCGTTTAAGCATATGTTACAGTTTCCAGTGAAATCTTTACACGTCACCAAGTTGTATATTATAATTCTAAAGTTATACGTTGAGTAAAATTTCAATTTTTCTGAAGCGCCCTCAACGCTTTTCCGACACCCACGTTGACGTCAGTTGCATTACCCTGACACACGATGCTACGGAATGTTACCTTATTTAATCATTAGGGAACGTTTATACTTTACAATTCACACTTTTCGTATTATTGTATTTGACCGTTTCATTTATTGCTACTGTACTTGGCATTATGTAGTTTACTTGTCTTGCAATTCGTCACATACTCCGGTTTTCCGTCTGACAACTTAGCGATTTGTGCTGTTAGTGCCGTCAAGGTCAAAGAATTCATTCATAACGTTCTCTCATTTTTATTTCTCGAAGCCGTTCTGAACTTAGCCTTTTCTTGGCGAATTCCGAGGTGTGTCAGTATATGAATATATTTAGCATCTAAGTAGAAACTTGAACTAGTAGAAACTTGAACAGCATTTCTCAAGCAAATACATCATCGGTCTTTCTACACTGGATTCATGGAAACAGAACCAAATAAAATTTACAACAGAGGGCTCCTATTGTTTGAGATAGGCTGTCGGAGTTCTTATCCTGAAAGCGTGCATCGGAGCAGCAAACCCCACCGCATTTCCGCTCAATATATTCACCAAACGCCAAGGTCATAAAAACCTAACTGCCAAATCGTTTCATCACCCTTACTATCTATTTTATAGTCCCGTTTCCTGTTTTTATCTTCTAAATACATCACATTTGTAAAGGGAGGCACGCTCCCGTGCCACCCGACTACTTCGTCTATAAATTGATGACACTCGAAGCACTATAGTACCTTATGGTATCCTATAGTAGTATAGTGGCTTTCGGCTTTTTATATTTTCATAATAAGCTAGACGTCTTGTGCGTATACGAAGCACTGGACTGTTTGCTTCAGGATATCCTTGATTGCTACCAAGAATAGTGCCATGAAAATAACCCGTTAGCGTCCATTCTGTTTTCACAGCGCCTTATCTACCCAGATTTTGAAGTTCTAAATTTTGATCTTGCCATTGCGTGTCACAGTGCTAACACGCACCGATCTTCTCAGCCTTCAATCGGTATTGATGAGTAAATATGTTTCCTTTGAATAGTCCGCAATCCAAGAATTCGTCCAAGAATGAAAGCGTTTGTCACGCCGTCATTTAGCCATGTTTTAACGAGACAAATAACATCGAATGCTCTTAGCAATAGCGAACGATTATTTCATTGCTGAAGGTAATGCGTCCCTCAGTTTCCTTCAGGTAACACATGAGTACTCGTAACTCGATGGCTTACTCCGCTTAACTTGGGCTACCTAGCGCATGAGACTGCTTCTCGGGGACGTACAGACAAAAGGAAACAAAAAGGCAGCTCTTATTCTCAATTAGTCGATTTCACGACTCTTTTTTTGACTGCGTAAATCGTTTTGTGAACTCGGTCCAATTTTCACATCGACGTAATATGGTATTTAGGTGTTATTTCATCGCTGAGTTGCGCGTCAATGAAGGGACATCTATGTAAGTTAAACAAACTCCCCAGACGAAAAACTTCATTAGTCGAACTTTAAGGTGTAACATTTCATATGTCTTATGGCCTAATATGAGTCGAGAACGTTAGCTGCTATACATGAACAATGAACTTTTTTCGCATGAGTTCAGTGCTGATTCCCATTGTGTGGAGTTGGAGGCATAGTTAAAACACAGAAGACAACCAACCTCAGGGGCAATCCAGCCTTCAGTTCCAAGAACTCCGCTCTTCTTGCTAAAGCTCCGATCTCCATGAGACAGTTTCTTACACAAGCCGAAGTCAGAAATCATCACCTGAAAGCGGAACGAAAAAATATTTTTCCTCTAGTATCTGGCTGACTCATTAATGGTATAACGATTTTTCTATCTGTTCAAGTATTCGAGTTTGTAAAAACATTGACGACGAAGGCGACAACGAGTTATAATTAGCTGAACGAGCTATAAACGCCGGGGCAGTGACGTTACCTTTAGCTGACCAGAGCGAGTGGCAGTCGAGATGAGCAAATTCTGCGGTTTCACGTCGCGATGAGCTGCAACGGTTGCATAGAAATGGTAGATTCGTATGAATTGATGTACGCATAATGACATATCTTGTATTCCAAACGTAACTGCAAACTAACAAAATCTGTCGGCTAAACTACGACCTTGTCGAGAGACGCAAGTATAGAGTTCATGGCTCAAAACGATTTAGTGCGTCTTTTTACTTAGTTCAAGCAGGCGCGATGAGTTATATGTGAATTAGACGAAAATCTGCTTCATGCGTTTCTCGACTAAGGGGATAACTAACGGTTCGCTTGATACACTTGAGTACGATGATTGCGCCTTAACTCTTCTATGAGATGCCAAATGTCTACGACTAGTGATAGATGAAAAACTCATCTTTGACGAACAAAAAAATGGAAATGCAGAAAAACGATAGCGGAACTAATAATAATATCGAATTTCCAAAGCGTGTTCCCTTACCAATGTTTAAATTATGAAGGTGCTCCAAGCCAGAGGCTGCTTGGTGCATAGCCTGAATGGGCTGAAGCGGTGGATTGCCACGGTTGAATGATTTGTTCTCGACATAGTCGGACAGAGTTGCCGCACAGAGCTCCAGAGCGATGTAGTAGAAATTCGGATCCTCTTCCATGCAAAAATACCTTAAAAAAATGGACAAATCAAAGTAGATGTTGTCAAATTTCTGTACTATTATCATTATTCAAGAAAAACGATATTATTTTTAATTGAATATTTCTGTTGAACGAGCCGTCCTATTCAGATGTTGTCATGACCGCTACTGTAACTAAATTGATTTGAGTCTCTTCGGGATTATGAAAAAGCTCTTAACATATGGCTATGATCGCAAAAACGGGTTAGCTGTTGCCAAAAGTACCGGAATTCTTAACGTCGGAAAGAAAGATATCTTTAAGTTAATACTGAGCGCATCCATTATGGTCTAATGCAAGAAGTGCACGTTCCCACTAGCGGTAAATAATAATAAAGCGCCCTTACCGGACAACGTTTGGATGCTCGTCAGTCTCACGGAGTAGCTGGACTTCACGATGCGCCAGTGAATAGCACACGGGTAAGATCCGTTTGACGGCCACAGGGCGTCCTTCAAAACAGCCCCGAAAAACCACAGTGCCATTTCCGCCGGCACCCAGGCGATCATAGGCACTGTAGCTTATCTTGCCCACAGTACACTCTCCAGCGTCGTTCATCTCCAGCTCTCGGACCGGCTGACCAGTTTCGCCCGAGATGCGGAGGTTGACACCGCTTCCACTACGTGATGACTGTTGATAGGCTCGGGCCTGAACCAACCGTCGATACAGTGGTCACCGTAGAACCGCATATCAACCGTAAGCGTTAATCAACATGAAATACGAGAATTTATATTTTAGTTTTGTGCCGTCTCACTCTCCGTTGCCTTCGATACCCGTAAATAGTCCCTCCTGACTAGTATAAAGATTGAGGTAGTGCGAAGAGTGCCATTGGTAAAACATACGATACCTGAGGATAGAGCCAGAAACATGCCCCACCCAGGATCACAACGACCATTGCCAAAGCCACCTGAAAATGTCCATGCCAAAAGTAGCAGTGCCATTAGCCTGATACGACCATCGGTACAAATGACCGTTGGTATAATGACGCAGTTGCTACCTAAACATTCAGACCTTCACATTATTCGCAACTCTTAAAACATAAAGTCGCACTTACGTGCATGCAAGAGCATTTCGTTTAATGGTCAAACCTGCACGCTTTTATATGAAAGCAGATTTCGAATAGCAGTCACGATGGTTATCATAACATCAAAACGTACCTTGATCCAGAAGAGCTGGTCAGAGATTTGCTGGGCAAACCGCTCATCGGGCCCTAGCAGACGGCCGCTTCTGGGATTCTCCGGATAGGTTTGGCTTTCCGAATCACAAGTTGACCGAGACGCTACTTCAATTACGCCTCCTGTTAATGTAAACATATAAGTAGACATTAAAAACTGATCATATATAAGCACAACCGTCACTAAGGGTTTGCTTATATATACATGTATATAAGAAAAATAGTAACATTCCTGCTAATCAGCCTCCTTCGTAAATATTCTCAACGCCAACCGGTTCAGGGTCTTACGCTATCCAATGGAAAACAAATGTAATCAACTCGAGTTTCCATCAACAGTACAACAACAAGATACTATCATCACGATCCAGCTGGCTTAAAATGATAGAAACAAACTGGAAGTGTGCCAAGAGGAAGCCGAGTTAAATAATTATACGAAATGTTAGTAACCTTGTGGCTTTTTCGTTGAGGACGGCGCCTGCATAAGTCCATTAACGTCTTGCGAAATTTGACGGCGAGGCATGAGTTGACTGGTAACGCCCTCTGGCATTTCGTAGTAACCTTCGTAAAGTTCGCGGGCCTCGGTTCCTTTCGTCTTGCGTCGCTTCGAGTTCGAGCCATCATCCTCCGCATGCGGCCCCTCTAGTAGTGGCACGTTCCGCTCGCTCCCATCACACTGATTGAAAATATGGGTCGCACAAAGCGAAACGTTATTCTATTCTTATACTGCTCGAGTAGCTTTGAACAGCACCATTCCAGACCTAACTGGCGCGCTTGGTGCGTACTTCTGTAGTTGGTTGTGCTATTTTCGTAAGTGTTGTCGTTCATTGCACATCTCGATTCATGGGGAAAAATTCGGCCACCGAGAATTCATGGGGATCGGGAAAATCTTTTGAACTTCAAACCCGGAGAGGCCAAAAATCTATTCGAGTCTAGATCCTGTCTAGATACACTAATATCAGGCAACAATGCAGCCAGTCTTTCCATTCAATCAGTGCTAAAGTTTTCTTTTAAAATAGAATCAAAAACATTTATTGGCGATCACCTAACGCGGGAATTTGTTCTGTATACATAGGGAAATTCGTTAGAAAGTTGTAGGTACGGTAAGAACACTTGTCGACAACGGCAGCACCAGGCGGCTTTCTCTTAGATGTATGTAAATCAAACGAAAATAGATGCATGATCTTTCCGAATCGTTTAAAATTTTTACCGGGATAATGGACACGCTCTTATCGACCAGAGCGGACAAGGCGTAGAAATCAGGCAAATTCGCTTCATGCGCTGATCCAGCACCTCCTATGTAGAGAGCAGGAAACAGGACACTTTCGTCCCACTCTGAGGTCAAATACTTCCTCCAGGTCTTACGAAGTAATCTGACAAATGCATCGAGACGATCATCAAAAGAAAAAAGCACATGGAGACACACGGGTGAAAAAGAAAGACAAATCGTTGAGTCCAATTGTTTGGTAGTTCGATGATGGTTGGAACCTCTATAGGGACATAACCCTAATTGAAATTTGAGATGAGAAATGTGGCGATATGCTCGTTAACCTCGTCCCGATGTCATCCATTGTTCGCTGGGCAAGCGAGGTAAACGGTAATCTCCGAAGGTTCGAATGAGGGTCGCGCACGTCGTCGATCAGGTAGAGGGCCACAATTGGTGACGAGAATTTCGCTTCCCAGACAAAGTCGCCCGACTGCTTTTCAAACGACATAATACGACCAACCTCCGACGATGCAAAATGAACCAGATCTGTAACGACGAACAGTCATCAAATAACGACAGTCACACTGTTAAGAAATGTAATCGCCATAGGCACGGCAACCTATGGAGAAATTACAGAATTGAGACTCGATTACCTCGCGTGGCAAGCGATCGTCTTGTCATCGTTAAACGCGCTCACAAGAACACGCCATCTAGGTGGTTTGGAGCATAAAGTTAAAGGCTCACGCTTTTGCACTCTCGGAAGGATATAAATGCACAATATGCGTACAACGAAGCCTCTCCTACCCCTAAAATGCTCACCAACCTCACCGATTGCCCATAATATTGACACAACGCATCCTAGACCAAAAAAGACGCAAGATCAGTGGCAACGCACGAAACGAGCTGATTCATATTACCCACCGCGAATCATGTCCGCCTCTGCCCTTGTACTCCACGTACCATATTCAGCTCGGGCAACCTCCGGGACATTTGCTGCCGTTGCAGCATAGTCGTAATACGTCGCGTTCCACCGACGCTCTCCCGTAGCCGCATCAAACATCGCGAGATGGTACTCGCTTCTTCCGATGTATACTAATCCGGCTCGGCCCTGAGGGCAGACCGAATCCGAGCCGTGGAACGAGATAGTTTCTTTTTTCTCGCCGGTCGCCAAATCAATCGCGAACCTAACAATGGAGAGTTTAGCGCAATTTGAGGCGTGGTTGAGTCTAAATGTCAAACAGGTGTTGATCACAAATAGTCCGACGGTCGATGATAACACGGGAATGGATACACTAAAGCGTTTTCGGATTAGCAAAGCTATCGGATATCGCGCCGTATAACATGTTAAGAATGTTAACCTATAACTAATATATAAGAAAGTCACCTATAACTGTTATAAATATGCTCTGGGCTAGCAATACATGAAGTGGGAGTCCACTGCCTTATGGAAAATGTACTGATGGAGTTTGCTTGCTCACCAGACGTCGAGTTTCTGTCCTGTGTAGAGCATGCCATCCGATGAGCGGCAGGGAGACGCTGTGACCAGCTCGGGTATTGTAAACGGCAGCTTTTTAATAAACGGCCTTCGGGACCGGCCACCCTCGCCATTAGCTCCACCAGCGTCGGTTTCGTCTTGCGATAAAAGAATGTACAACGAGCCGTCCTTGGGATCAGGCAGAAAGCCAGTACCTCCGGAGGACGCCGAACCACCGGTCGGAACCTGAAAATGACTAGCACATTATAACATTCATGCGACAGAAACACAACCGCCTCGCTATGACGAAGGCGGAGATGATTCAACTGTCTAATTTGCTGATAGTGCAGCCTAAATGTCGAACTCTATCGGCGGTTCGTCCTAATCTCAAGCTCGGGCAGCCAAAATTAAGTGTTCACCATAGGACTAAGTCGATTAATATACGTAAATATCAACTAAGTATAAATAATAATAGCCAACCGAGCCGTGTCGTTTTATGAACGTACTTTCAGTACAGGATTCTCCCAGCGAGACCAGAGTAGAACACCCGTGTTCTTCTCAATAGCGGCTAGCTCGCCGCTAAGCGTCGAAATCAGTAGCACAGGGCTAACTTCCGTCAACTGCGTGCGCGACACGTTCGATTCCGAGCCGGTACCAGTAGCTGCCGCCGCGGTGGCGGGTTTCTACAGCAAACAAAAGTACACAAATATGTTCTTGCATTAATTTGAGTAGCGAAGCCAGCGAGTAACGATCAAAGATGGGCCAAGCTGAGTAGTTAACCGAGCGTGCCCACGTCCAGCATAGTGACGTGCGACCATTGGCATCGTTATGCTAGTTTAGTAAAGAAATATCCTAGAATTCTATGAAATGACGGAAACGTGGTGTAGTTAACAGAAATTAATAGCAAATATTTAGCTCGTATGACAGGTACCCGCCGACGGAGGCCAACTATTTTTGATAGATTCACATGTTTCCCTCTTCCCTCTACGGTGCGTAGGCCAGTGTCCATACTGTTGTATCGAAGTAAAACTTCTAACGGATACGTCCAATGGCTGGGACACGCAATCATTCCCCCAAAAAAACCTCAAGGACTATCATTTAATGCAGCAATTAATTTGCCTGTACTCGTAGAAGCGCACCAATACATATATTTGCCTCACTCTTGCTAATGTAAAATGAATACCTTGATCACTAATAGGTCACTAGGCTAGTTAATTTCCACAATTGCCTCGGTCTCAGCAATAGTGAGAATTTCCTCTTAACTGCGTGCAACGAGCAACTCCTTGTCCAAATTATAGGAGTCTCGTGACAAAGAAACACTTGCTGAACGAAGTGTCAGTTCGGGAACACGAATTCTCGAACTGACGCTTCGTTCGGCAAGCCAACACGGCGAGCCCGGTAGAGCGACACCCAAATCCGTCTCCGGTGTCTGTATTCGTAACATGCTCAAAAGTCCGAGGCTAACGGTATTCCCCTGCTTAAGCTAACTATGAAACAGTGTGTCTGTCTACTTTTGTAATCTCATGCAGACACTTAGATGTCTCTAGCCGGAAAAAGCGCTATTTTATGACATAAGGTGACACGAAATGGCGCGAGAGGCAGAACGACACGGCACCTTTGTCAGAGAAGGAGGGAGAGAGAGAGGGAAAGACAGCGTAATGATGAATCCTGCAGATCAGATTCTCTAAACGAAGAATGTAAATGGCAAATACCATTTAAAATATGTCCGCCTAGGTTTACGCTGTAACCAACACACTTTGAGCATCGGAGTCGGATTTCCACAGGAGGCACACCTGCTATCGATTTATTGGGCTGTACATAGCTTGGCTCAATCGACTGCTTGTTCCACTTAAAGGACTGGTCCTGATGTACAAGAGACATTTTCGGTTGGGTCCACTATTCCATAGATCTTTGTAAGGGTATAACCTGAAGAGCCTACGAGATATTTCATGGAAAAGAACACCCCCGCTTGATTACCTGTCTTGAATTACCGACAGTAGAAACTGGTCACGCTCGAATAAACGAGCATTGCGTCACAGTTCTTGGTAGAGTTTAATCTAAATGACTAAAAACGTCTTGAAAATACGTTTTGACAGGCCATTTGGCGCTCGATTCAATGGCCATAAAGAACAGATAATGACACGATTGGGGTGTACTTCAACGTGTGTCTTCTTCCTTTTCATACACCGTATCGGCAGGATGGGATCAGTATATTGCCGTCTGCCACAGTTCCACTTTCAAATGTGGCGCGTACAGCACAATATGCATAATCGCTCAGCGGACATTTGGCGTGGACATTACTACACTCTTTCGAGAAATGTACACTAATTGTATCTTGTTTACGTTTGCCTCGTTCGGCTTGAAGGCCACTTGGGAAGTTTGGCTACTTATACTTAATAGATTATCTGGATAATCTCAAGCTTGAGCCCTTCGAGTGCCTGTTCCCTCCCACCTAGCGGCCTACCAATTAGCCAACGTCAAAAAACGCAACGTACGTCAACAACGAACTGAGAAATAGCGTGATATTCATTTAGACCCTAAGTAATAGCTCTGTCAAAAGCATGAAAGGCCGAGAATTTAGATGGCACTGTTTGGTTCTCCAGTCGGGGATCCCACGCACACCTTTACATTAGAGTGTGAAACTACACAGAACATTTTTTAAGAGATGCCTTACTCTCTTGTGATGTTTCATTTTAACTTGTAATAACTATTTCGAATTGCTCAGTTTAGGGGTTGATTTGATGAAGAAAAAATAACTTGACCACATTTGAGTTATGGCCGAAAATGACAAATGATATTATATTTTTGCATAATTTTTTATTAAAGACACAGCAGTGCATGAACGGCCATATGTTGATATTAGCGGTGAACGCGAAGATGACGGTTTTGCAGGCTGTCCATCCTAAATAAATTAACTAAATGGATGCATTTGCTTAGTACCAAGACCAAATATATGATTAGATAGCTGCACCGACAGTAAAAAAACGTTTTTCATTTTTGTACTGGCAACTCACTAAATTTTCTTCTTAGTTGAATCAACCGCGATTGCTTAAGGTTAATATAAAGGCGGATCCCGTACTCGCATGAAAAAGAGAAAATTGTGAGCAGCAGCTTCTGAACGAGATTTC
>MNPL01028366.1:2265-13103 GCA_002081605.1 Tropilaelaps mercedesae
GCCGGGTCACCCGTTCGAACAAAACAAACGCTCTGTCCTCCCGGGACGGCCTTTGCCCAGCGTCGCGTGTCCTGTTGGCAGGCGTCGTTTGGCGGGCAAATTTGAAATCTGTGCCGTGTGTTGCCGCGAACCGCCAAGTTCGGCGGGCTGTTTCATCAGGTAGCGGTGCACCTGTACGACGAAAGCGGCCTGATCGCAGATGAGATGAGTACTTTGCTGAGAAGCCGAGACCAGTTTAGCTTTCTCATTGGTGGCACGCCGCCAATCAGCGAATTCCTGGAAGCCATTTCCGCTCTAGAGGTCCCCGAGAGGCCGCACATGAAGGGTGAGCGAACGAACGAGCGAGCGAGCGAGCGCGGCGCTGCCTCTCCAGTACAACGCACCCGGGGCTGTTGCCGCGTTCTCATCCGTGACGCCCTGTCGTTACAACGGCTGTTGCATTTTCAGTCGCAAGTTGACCTCATTCGACACACCTCGAATGTTACGAATGTCCGCGCTAGCCGATGTCGCCCGACAAACGCCGGTGAACAAACACTATTTCTACCGTGGCCAGCCCTGCCTCGATGCTGCCGAAAGGAAATTGTGCGAAAACCGCCATGGGCGGCGTTTCCAGCTAGACGCGCGCTCGCTCATCGAACCTGCTTAGTTCCGCTTCTGGACGGTAGCCGCTCAGACCGTTCAGACGCTTGGCTTCGTACGAGCAAGTGTGCGTTTACCGGGGGTGGCGCGGAGAGGGGGGGCACTCGTTGATGAAGTTACGTAGTTCCGAGTCCCAACCTCGAACACAATCCGTTCTAGATCCTGTTCCACGCGCTGTGACCCTGCGCGCGTACGTGGCAGTGGCGGTTCCACTTCTGAGCAGTGCGCGCGCGCGCGCGCGCGCGCGCCAAGATGATTCGAAATAAGCAGCCACGATCGTGCAGGTCGTGCACCTCGTACGAAGGCAGTCGTTTCGGCCAAGACACCTCACACTAACTAGTAGTGCGATTCGACACCCGTGTGCTAATTAATTAATCACCCCGAGAGGTCGCCATCGTTCGGGCGAGTTGGGTCTCCTCCCTAGAGTCGTTCATGCTCCCCATCCGACGAGTCAGAACGAGAACAGAACGCACGCCGACGTGACATCCGATCTTGGTCGTGTGTGTGTGTGTGCGCGCGACGCGGCGCAAGTTCCCTTGCCCGCGTTCTCGTGCGCGTACTTATCCATGTGTGCGTGCGCACATGTGTCACTGTTCAAACAATGGTGTCGCTATAACGTCGCTTCGTATATGAGACACGTTCTACTGCTCTTGTTCGGCGCCGCGCACTCGCCCGCACCTAATCGTGCCGCCCCCGCACCCCTTCGTTCGTCCTGTGGGGCGTCGCGTGTGCCGTGACACGGTGTCATCTCGAGTGGTCTTGGGGAGACGAGGTCTTGAGTCTGTAGTGGGGGCCCTTCGAGAACGATCGCTTCGGTCCATATGAGAACCGCTAAGAGGTAGACCAACCGCCTTTAGCATCGGCCTGTGCGCTCCGCCCATGTGTCGGACCATGAGCAGGCCCATTCGGCCTAGCCATCCACCCATCTCGCGGCGTTGTCGTTTTCCTTTCATCGGCCCAAAAGGCCGAGATTGTCCGACGCCCTTCACTCCTTCGGCGGCGGACGATGTGCGCGTACCATCAGTCTAGACAGGCAGGCCACCACCGGACCGTCGTCGAGCCGAATGGCGGCGAAACAGGAGAGTAAACGGGGTGGGGTCACCTCGTTCCCTCGTCATCGCCCTCATCTAACTAATTCACGCGACGTGAACTTTGCTCGCGAGCGGACAGGCGAGCGTCTGTCGTGCGCCCGAACAAAAAGAGGCGTCTCGATCGTCGAATACCCCACTCATGGGGCCGAATAAATGGGCAACAGCTCATCGCATCCAGCGCAGAGCAAGTCCGGGTCGGCCCATCCGCCGCCACTCCGAACTCGGTAGATGATGATTCGCGTACGCGTCGACGACATGTCTGTCACCCAGCGGCGGGGGGGGGTCTGTTCGTGCCCAAGGCGGCGAAGTAATCTAAGAAATCGACAGCGTGCCGCTGTGCTGTTAGAGCTCGAATCCGTCCTGAAATCGGACCTAATGTGCAGGACAATTTGGCCTGAAATTCAAGCTAGCCTAAAATCCAACCGGATTTAGGGAGTCCAGCCTAGCCGGAAAACCGACCCGACCTAACACACTCGACCTAACCTGAGGCCTTGTTTAACTTGATACCGAACTGAATCAGGCCCCGTTCCATGAATAACTTTATTTACGAGCAAAACATATTCTGCCAATTTTTTTTTTCAAATTCTTTGAGGTTTTTGCTACTTCGTTCAGTTGGGCTGTCTGACTGGACCAAGAAATGGTAAACTTTGTATTACGATTCATATTTTATTAACTAAACTACTACTACTACTACTGCTACTACTACTGCTACTACTACTGTTACTATTACTGCGACTACTACTGCGACTGCTACTGCGATTACTACTACTACTACTACTACTACTACTACTGCTGCGACTACTACTGCTACTACTTCGACTATTACTGCTACTACTACTACGACTACTACTGCGACTACCACTGCTACTACTGCAACTACTACTACTACTGCTACTACTGCTACTACTACTGCTACTACTACTGCTACTACTACTGCTACTACTACTGCTGCTATTACTGCTACTACTACTGCTACTATTACTGCGACTACTACTGCGACTACTACTGCGACTACTACTGCGACTACTGCTGCGACTGCTACTGCGATTACTACTACTACTACTACTACTACTACTACTTCTACTACTACTACCACTACTACTACTACTACTGCTACCACTACTGCTACCACTACTGCGACTACTACTGCGACTACTACTGCGACTACTACTGCGACTACTACTGTGACTACTACAACTACTACTGCGACTACTACTGCTACTACTACTACTGCTACTACTACTACTACTATAGCAGACGTTGAAGCCGATTGCCCTGATTAGCCGTACACACATTGAGTCTCTTGGAGACGCTACACTTCATGGGGCAATTAACAACAACAACAACAAACAGACAGACAACATGAACCTTCTGCCAAAGGCGCTAGTACCATCCATATCACACACACAAATCAGATTAGTTGAGCACTGTGAGGTTAATGGAATTTCAATATGACCAGTTTCCAAATATTATGAACGATCTAATGAACATTTTCGAAAACATATAAACAACAAGAAAAAATGTCAGACCTCAAGGAAAGGTTGTTGCCTCATTTTCTGCCGAATGCCGCTGCGCATTGGGACTGCGAATTAAGCTTCGGACCGCCTTTTTTTGTCTAGCGAAGTTCGTCATTTTCGTGTCGAACGCTATCGTCAGTGTTAATATTTCACGACAGATAACAACCTGTATGCGCTATTAGAACCCGAGAGTGTACACACATATATATATGCTTGTTTTTTCCCATATGCCCTGATCGTGGGAGCGGTGTGTGGCAATTTCCAGCCATTTCTCATAGCGATCCGACTAGAATTGGGACGGTGCCACTGGGATTTGGGTGTGTCGTCGATTCGCGGAACATGACTGGTGGGGTAGGTGACGTCAAGTTCGTCGGACAGGGGGAAATGTGTCAAGGGTATGATGACATTTGCAGACGTTTTCACCGCAGACACGCGACCCTCTTACGCGTCAGTGGCACATTCGCGACACTGCTGAAGGCCGGTAACAAATGTTCCCGCCAGAACCAAACCTAAGCCCGTAGGGGCGTAGAATAACTGTCTCCTGACGTTGTCATCTCATCAGCGACGAAATACGCGAATATGCGCAATGGCGGCCCCCTCGGCGTTATCGGCCAATTGAGAACGCCGCTCTATGTGCAGCTCAGGAGTGTTATCGGTGTGCGTGTGTGTGTATGTCTGTGCGCGTGTGTGTGTGTGTCTGTGCGCGTGTGTGTGTGTGTCTGTGCGCGTGTGTGTGTGTGTCTGTGCGCGTGTGTGTGTCTGTGCGCGCGTGTGTGTGTGTGTCTGTGCGCGAGTGTGTGGGTGCGTGTGTGTGTATGTTTGTGTACGTGCGTGTGTGTGCATGTGTGTGTCTATGTGTGTGTGCATGTGTGTGTCTATGTGTGTGTGTGTGCGTGTGTCTATGTGTGTATGTGTGTGTCTATGTGTCTATGTGTGTGTCTATGTGTCTATGTGTGTGTCTATGTGTCTATGTGTGTGTGCGTGTGGCTGTGTGCACGTGTGCGTGTGTCTATATGTGTGTCTATGTATGTGTCTGTGTACGCGTGTGTGTGTGCGTCTGTGTGCGCATGTGTGTGCGTCTGTGTGCGCATGTGTGTGCGTCTGTGTGCGCATGTGTGTGCGTCTGTGTGCGCGGGTGTGTGTGTGTGTGTCTGTTTGTATGGGTGTGTGTGTGTCTGTGCGCGTGTGTGTGTGTGCGCGTGTGTGTGTCTGTGTGCGCGGGTGTGTGTGTGTGTCTGTGTGCGCGGGTGTGTGTGTGTATGTGTGTGTCTATGTGCGTGTCTGAGTGTGTCTGTGTGCGCGGGTGTGTGTGTGTGTCTGTGTGCGCGGGTGTATGTGTGTGTCTGTGTGCGCGGGTGTATGTGTGTGTCTGTGTGCGCGGGTGTGTGTGTGTGTATGTGTCTGTGTGTGTGTGTGTGTCTGTGTGCGCGGGTGTGTGTGTGTGTGTGTATGTGTGTGTCTATGTGCGTGTCTGAGTGTGTGTGTGTGGGCGCGGGCGCGTGTCTGTGTGTGTGTGTGCGTGCGTGTGTATGTATGTGTGTCTGTGTGCGCGAGTATGTGCGTGTGAGTGCGTTTGCGTGTAAGTGTATGCGCCTGTATGTATGTGTGTGTATGCGTGTTAAATTATAGTCCGAATCGCAGACGCAGTCGAGGTTCTGCAAGTGGCCTAGTCTACTGTCGTACTGACTTCTTTTGGTTGAGGTCGATTGTCTTTGTCGCTTTTTTGTCTGAAGTTTCTTGCCGGGATGCCGCCAGTGGCCCCTACTCTTGACCCATCTGCTCGACGGGACGCTTCATTCCATCCAACATCCATCGTGTCTGTCTTTGTTGGCCCAGGAGCGGCTTCCATTTGGTGCTTTCTCTGGCCGTCAACACCATAGCACGTTGTTGACATCGTCTACGTTTCGAGGAAACGACACCGACTGCACTGTATTTCCTCGCTATTACAGGGAAATGGGATGCGGGTACGGGCCCCGAACGAGCTTGTCGAAAATGGCAAGGCAGGATGGTAAAAGACCTCGGTTGGGACCACGCAGCGGTGGCCCGACGCGCAGATAGAGAACAGAAGACCCAGACACGCATATACAACCCTACTGAGTATAACGAGATATGAACAGGACAAGGTCATAAAAGGGTACCAAGGGGGAATACGGGCACGATGCGGAGAACCAGGAATGCCGGGGGACATCCGAATCCTTAGCAGGAGAATGGGTTACGTTAGGTGGGAAGAGCATTCTGTCGGGAACGATAAGCGCCCTACGTCCCAGAGAGAATAACTGGGAAAGGGTGTCAACTCCTCTGTCATGTAAACGCCCCTTCCCTACACGTGAGGAAAAGAGTGGAGACACGAGGCTTGGACATGGGCAAAGAGAGAGGAGGAGGAGGAGGAGGTCCGTTGAGAGGGGGGGCGCCGAGTCGAGCCACTGTGAGAGGAACGCAGAGAGGAAACGCTGAGAAAGGGCGGATACATGATGAGAGAGCGAAGGAAAACTAGTGAAGGACTTCAGAAAGGGAGAAAGTAAAGAGAGAGAGAGTCCAGGGCAAACGGGGTAGATGGATGTGTCGCTTGAGTCGTCGAGTTGCTTGTCCCGGGCCCGCGGCGAGTTAGGATGGAGTTGAGGTGGAGGCGGCGGGTAGGGGCGTCGTGGGGTAACGGCGTACGATGCCTGGGGTAACCGGTGGGAGAGAGGGCGCTAATGAAGATGAATTGCTTTGCCTGCTGCGGCGTTTCGGAGGGATGTGGATAACAGAGGACAGAAGTGGAAGGCAAAGGCGAGGCCGAGCGGAAGTCTGGACGCGGACGTCGCTTGGGACAGCGGAACAGAACCACCCCACTGGGGTTGCGGCCCCCGGGGAGGGGGCGCTGTTTAACTTTTTGCCCGCGAAAAATAACACCAACTCCCCTGACAGCTGCCGTGACGGATGACTTTAGCGTTTGTGCCGCAGAGAGCAAATGGAAGAGAGAAAGCGAGAACCCTGAGTGGCTGCCGTCACTGAGGGTGACGGCCGTGAGGGTCGTTGGAGCTGGGAGCGGTCGAGGGTGCCTTTGGACAGGCAGCGCGGATCGAGGACTCCGGTCTGCTTGAGCAAGCGATGTTAGCGAGCAGGCACTACACACCGATCAGACCGGTTCTGATTCAGCCAACGAAGGCCAGAGTCCATGGAAGATGCTCGCGTTGGACCGGAGCTGTCTGCACCGAGCGCTTTCGCGAGCCCGAGGCCGCTTCACGTCGCTGGTGCCAACGACGGCAAATGGTGCGCGCCCAGTGTTACGTCCATTAGAATGGACGTAGATTCGCATCGACTGCGGCAGCGCCTTAGACCGATGCGAATAAACAAACAACAAAGAAACAAGAAAGCTGCGGCCCGTACGTAGCAGCCAATGTAGTTCATCTCATGAAAGCTGGATTTCAATAGATCGTAGCGATTTCGCTTCTATCGTTCGTTATCAGGCGGCAATATCAGGCGTCGTTGCAGCGTCGGGCGTGTCCAACGTATCCTCTTCGGCGATCCACCGCGTCTGCACGGGGACGCAGTGGACACAGTTCGCTAAAGTGGACTTTCAGAAAAATGTTTCGCAGAGCTCTTTTGTCGAATCCTCTCCAGCCCAGTTTTCTCACGCAGAGTCAGAATACGGCGTGATCTTCGTCGGGCAGGATACTTTCGGCCGCGATATACTTTTATTTGCCTGCGTCTATCTGGTCGACGAACGAGGTTCTCTGTTGTCCTGGCGTGGTTGGACGCGTTCATCTATCGCTAGCCGGGACAACGACGAACGACGAAGAAAAGCTTCGAAATCCGTTTCGTCATGAAGGAAAGATCGGCCGACGCGGCCTAGCCTAGTTCGATAGCAGGTCGAACACATGAGAAATAAATACGCGCAAATATGCACTGAATGGTTGCAGTTGTCCTACTCTTGGCCTGCCGTTACGTCGGCGAGGAAACAAACATAAATCTTCGTCGTCGATAGATAAACGACTGCAATCGAACCGCGTCTTTTACTGTGGCGTGTGCCTTCTAGTCGACGATGGATGAGCCGGGCCTTTTGGCAGGCCAACGGCCTGGGTGATGAAGCATCGGTGGCTGCGCCGGCCGGATAGCTCTGTCGTAGCATTGAGGTATGGGGGATTTTTTAGGTGATGTAGTGCAAGACTGCAGGACGCTGCGACGGCTGCCGCTATTGTGGTTATAATTTGTCATTCTGCGAAAATGGGCCAGACACAGAAGGGAACCGGACGCAATACCGGGGTCGCGTTAAGGGGACTTCTCCCTTCTTCTTCTCTGTCTGTCTATGTGAATGTGTGATCTTGAGGAGACCTCAGCCTCCTCTCGTTCCTTGCCCAGCAGGGGGATATTCGGGGGTGGCCCTTTTCATTGCCCTACCTCTGCGACGGCCGGAGACGCATCGTCCAAATGAGGGAACTACCGACCTGGCCCGAACCCGTCCGCCCCCAAGGACTATCAGGGAGCTTTTGCTGGAAAGGCCCTGCAGGGGCCCCGGGACCAGACCGGGACCAAGTTGGGGCGGACGACAAGCTCCATAAATCCTGCTCGCTCTGACGGCGGCGAAGGAATTAAAAATAATGAAGGCAAGATAAATAGACCCCACAGCCACTGCTCCGGCCAGTCAGGCGCTTTCCTAGTGATGGCAGGCAGCGACCGACTACCAAGCGCTGGTTCTTCGTCGGTTCGTGGAGCTGCGACCCATACGACCATTACTCAGTTGGCCTGATGCGCTATTCTCGGAGTTTTCTACATTGCCTGGTCGGACAGGGATATCACCGACTTGAGTTCGCACCACGGAAAGGCCGCCGCCGCCGCCGCCGCGCCTATTTCGAAACGGTTTCCGCAGTCTTCCCCAGGTCTCGACTGTCTTCCGGCTGTTCATCTAACACGCACGCCGCTTCCCCCCAGTGTCGGCCTTTCGTTCGTTTCGTCGTTGAAGGGGCCTGCACCCTGCAGGCCGAGCGGCGGGATGTGGCAAATAGGTCCCGGCAGGCATGGCATCATCCTTTCTTCTCGCTGAAGCCTTCCTGCTAGAAGACTTCAATAAGCGTTGCTGCGGCCGTTACCTGTGAAACAGAGACAGGCCAGGCGTCGATGGGGCTATACGACCGCTGAAGAGCACGCGCGGCATTTTGGCAAACGGCTAAAGGCGGCTAGCCGAAGCCAACGGATGGACAGAGAGAGAGACAGAGAAAAAGAAAACAACACACACTAAACCTCGTCTGTGTGCACTGTGAATAGCGGCTGATTTCAAATCGCCGTTGCTCGAGTGCAGCGGGAAAATGTAGGAGGAGAACTTCCACCAGCACCGCGCCGTTGTGTGCGGCGCGAGCCACCGCCGTGGAGGCCAGCCTCCGGCACAATAAAACGACACAATCTATTGTAACCGAACATATTACAACCGAATTCAAGATCCATTGCAAAATTGTTAACCGCAGAGTCGTCGTCGTCGTCGTCGTTTATTTCTCCTCGATGAGTAGAATCGACGGTGATCCGATTCATTTTTCCCGGCGGACATGAACCGCTGTAAAACAATCCATCTAGTCAACGATCAGTTCGGCCTGCCTGCTTAACACCCCGTAAGGGTGGCTGGGTGGCCGGCCCCCAAAGCTGTGCAGCTACGCGTCGTCGACAGTATTTGGGCGGGATAGGTTCTGCTACTCCGACCGCGATGTACTCACCGTCCCCGGTGCATGACGGTTCAGAAGTGGGGTTCATCCAACATGTCGGACCTCAGTCGCTAGTAAGGTGTAGAGCGACAAACGACACCCGTGGGAGTGGCAAGTAATACTTTTACCCCCCTCCCGCACGCGTTCCCCAACGTTTCGTTCTCATTTGCCCCACCTCTGGTTCCAAGCGTCCGTTCTTCGTCGCTCGTGGCCTGTGCGATGGAAAGTGTCTGATGGTGACGTCTTTGGCCGCGACATTTGGGAGTTCCGAATTCGGTGCTCGTGCGGACTCGCGGTTCGGGTAGATGCCATTTAGAAGCGGTTAGAGCTGTTTGAAACTCCGAAGTGGAGGATGACAAGCGCCCCCGGGGGCGGGCGCCCCTCGGTTCACTTTCCTACCAGCCATGTTAAGGGGCAGGGACGTAGAAGACTACGACACGCCGAACCCGGCTTGCCGCCTCCTGGACTGAGCTCTTGGGAGCCGTTTTTACTTAACGAACCAACCTAATACAACACGAAAAAACGCCGAGCGATTTTTAGGGGGCAAATACCCGAGCGTATTAAGGGCAAGCCCGCATTGTGTGGATTCTCCGTCAATGCCTACCACCGAACCGGGTGGATTTGTGAGCCAAACTGATCTGCGCTGCAGTTACACTCGACCCCTCGGTTCTCATGTGGAACGAACCTACAGAAACAGGTACGTTTAGGAGACAAGCGTCCGATCCAAAACGAAATAGATCATGACAAAATCGGTCCAAAAGAAAACAGATCATGAACAACGCCTGCACAGAGCCATTTCTCGGCGCGTTTTGAACGCGATGCCGCATAATGCTACCTCCGTTCGTTGAAAATGGGCCGCTGAGAGCGCCACTCGGAGGGGACGTTTCGTCGACGCGTTCCACAGACGGAACACGCCACGTTCTCTTTAAATAGGTTTTGTTACGAATATATGTGTGTGTGCTTCATATATATATGTACTTCATATATGTACGTGCGAGTTAGGCAAGCCCGGGCCCTCTCGCGGTAACGACACACGCGGATCTTCACTTCCTACCACCGGGGGAGGAGGAGGAGGAGGCAACAGGCCTACGGCAATTCGAGCACCCACAGCGGCTTGCGCACGGTAGCTGATGAAAAGCGCGGGAAATTTGAATTACAAATAGATCCCCTCCTGGCCGCGCCGCCGAACTGGCGGCTGTGGCCATTGTGGAACAGTTTTCCCTCGTTCGTTCCACTATTGCCCCCCCCTTCCCCCCCCAAGGGAGTGTCATTTACAGATAGATGGCATCTCATCACTGGAGCCCCTGGAGTCTCGCGAGGAAAAGTCTGAGTGACGGTTGGCTGGACGTTGGTCCGAGCAGGGAAGTGATCTTAGTGCAGGCCGGTACGAGACTGTCTCTCGGTTTTTAAGTGAAGAGCCGACCAGATCAGACGACTCGGCTCGGGTCTCCGTCCTGAAGATCTCCAGGGGGACGAGCAGCAGCAGCATCAACCTGACCCTCTGATCTCTGAGTGTATGCGTAGCGTTAGACTTGTCGGGATACACAGGCGCTCCGCGATCAGCTGGCAGAAGACCGTCAACGAGCCAGGAATGTCCCGCAAAGTCTTCGAGACTTCTGCGCAATCAAGTGAGCAACGACGCGCGAGGGTGTCAAAGGGGCGGAAACGTAGAATCGGCCCATGCGAGGCGGATCTAAATTAATCCTTAATGATGCTCGGCCATCCACCGCCCCCCGCCCTCATGATACACGCGACTAAAGGCGCCCCTTCGAGGCGGAGGAGCGTCGGCCTTCTGCGCCTCTCCTGCCATGGGGCAATTAGTGTCATGACGCGCAAAGGAGGCCGAAACGAGGAGAGTGGCGTACGCCGAAAGAGGTGCGATAGAGATTGGGGCAAGAGGGGAGCCGGGGGGGGGG
>MNPL01028369.1:13390-26104 GCA_002081605.1 Tropilaelaps mercedesae
CAACTTGAAGTAGCGCAGTGCTTCATGCACCACGTTTTGCATACTCCCTATTTTAGGTCTGGATCTGCTAACTCGCGTTACCCCGAGCAACTCAATGGCTGTGGCTGAGTGGATAGGGTCCCGGACAGTTATTATTCCCTAGGTTCCATGTCCGAACACCATCAAAGGAAAAGCAGTTTCTTGAAATACATTGATCCATTATATCAGCATATAGCTCAGTTATGTTCGACTAGTCCCACCTGACTTGCACTTTCCCTTTATCACACACTCAAATCGTTCACCACCGCACCATTTGTAATGAGTGTCACACTTAAGGCTGTCGTGGTGCTGAAAGACTTCAGTCTCGGCAACGAAGCTCGAGCAACGACGAGCCTGCATCCACATCATGCTTCGAACAAACGACCGAACCAACGACCGATTCGGTTACCATAGCCCTTTGCCAAATGAACCATCAGATTCTACCGTTTCCCCGTCCCCTTCCAGCCAGTTTTACGGCCACTACCTTTTAAGAGTGATTTGCAGACAATAACACGTCTCCCGAACAGACACGCTCTCAAAAACGATGTTTGCAGCTTAGATGCTAAACAAATCGCTATAACCTCTGATCTCGTAGGCAACGCCGCATGAAACCTTAGTTTCCAATCGGCCTCTCGGCTTCAATTGAATTTCCGGTTGCGACAACCGCGTGCTCGTCAGAAGCCGCACCGTCTAGAGAAAATATCGGAACACAAACAGGAAGTGCTCGACATCAGAAGAATCTTTGACCTTCTGTGCGCACTCACAACGGGCTCCCAACCGATGGCCGTCTTTGAATACAAACTTCTTCGTCCGTACTTGAGACCTCCGATAGTTCCCGGCCAATTTACCTGCTGTGGTTTCTATTCTTAGTAAATCGGAGCCGTCGGACTATTGTGATAACTCAAGACGCTTCGTTTGTACTCCTGCCAGTCCCTGCAGATGCTGCTTATATCTGCATGAACGATTTGGACCGAATCACACTCACGGTTCATTCGAACGTAAATGACCAGGGGGACGAGGGAGGGAAGTGGAAGCTAAAATTGTGCGTCCTATTGACTGGACTGACAATAAACCAAGCGCAGGCTCTAAGTAGGCTGCTGCTGCTGCTCATCAGCACTCTTCAATCGATTTCTGACCGCCGTAACAAGTCATTGCTTGGACGACGTTTTGGACTCCGTCCTGTGCGGTGCCGAAAATGCTGCCCCAATGAGTGTAACCTGCACTCAGTGCACTGGATAATCGCTTTTTCCCGAATTGAGAGCCTATTATAGTTGACAATATAAACCGCATACAATCGCATTTTAACAACACTCTTCTACAAAACATGTTTGCTATTATTAATACTACATTTATTAATAAATGCACGTCATACTATGATAATTATATTTATGATGTGCAAACGATGTGCTCGAAGAACTACGGTTGAGAATCTCGCTTGCTCCTTCCTGGATCATCTAACCGGATTTGCTAGTTGCGCAGGGGAAATTAAGATAGTTTTACAAAGAAAATTACCAGTTAATAATAACTGCCCGTCCGACTCATGGTGCAACAGCAAGGACATCTGTTAAAATGTCCACCACGTTCACATTTGCCTATCTGTTACATTATCTGGTGGAGCCTGGTGGGGCTTCTATCCGTCCTTCCTTTGTGGCGACGCCATTGATGAAGCATTTGCTTAAAAAAATCTTTCTCAGGCTAGTGGTTTGTTTTTTTCATATACATCCGCATGAGCTTTTACTCTGACATTTGTAACATCGACAGCTTCCTTCCACCAGAATGAAACCAGTTGAACGAGATGACCGAAAGCACACCGGACAGGAGGAACGAAGATAGGAAAAGGAAGATCAAGACGGGGAGAGCGAAGAAAGGATAAATGGCGGACGCCGCAAAGCCCAACCTAGCGTTGACAGCTCTGAAGCTACAGACAAGCGAGCATAGACAAATCTGTTACTACTCGTGGCCCGCATTCGATACTTGTTCGTCGTAGAAACGGTGCCGGGCCCTCTGCTGGCTGCCATTGTCTGTGTAGAGAAAGAACGCTGCAGGGAATGCAGCAGAAAGCAACTACTGGAAACATAGACATAAAAGACATAAGACAGGAGTGCGGCCACGGACTGCTACAATGCTCCGTTGATTCGGCCCGTTGACTGAATGAGTGCCCGTATCCAATCATTTCTCCATCTAGAGCCGATGGTGCCAATAGCACCACCATTGGCACCATATAGCCCAAGCGATATGAATTCTGTCCAGATGCGGCAGAACCTAATATCGTCGATAACCAGAGCCCTCAGCAGAGGCTACAAGGCATAAGTGGTGTTCCATAGCATATCATCGGCACGGTTAGAAGCTTCCGAACGGGGTTCGGGTAACTGACTCCTGATGGAACGACCCGTTACAGTTGCGTTCACTTTGACGGCCACAAACGGCCACCGTTGACCTCTCTTCGACAGATCTCCATGATCAGTTTCTGTTCAAAGCCCTGTTCATGCATTCGCATGTTTACTCGCATGGTGGCGTTTCGATGCTGGAAAAACGTGCTGATATGCAATTTGTCGTGCATCACGAGATGATCCACTCAGACGACACCCATACTGAGAGGGTAGATCCACACGTTCCGGCAGAAAGTGATGACTGTAGACGTTCCCCTTCGCGCATCGGTTGTTGGCAACGGCCGCGCGAATTTTACGAGAACAACTTGAGAACAACAGAACAGCTGTCGTTGATTCGGGCCGTGTGTGAGACCAGATCAAAGCCACTGTGGTTCGCTCATGACTAGCAACGTATCACGTGGCTATGATGACGAATTGACACTTACATATTTAATTGAGTTCTCGGCAATCAAGACGAACTTCTACGCCCGGCGTAGTGAAATCTGTAGCCAAGAGAGTAAGGTAAGCGGGAACTTCTCGGCAATGCGCTAAACCCTATCGCCGGATCATGTCTGCTTCAATAGTGGGAGATGCCTCTTAGTTAATATAGCAATAATAGCAGTTAATATAGCACTTTCCTTAACAAGACCTGCGCAAAACGTTAACCCTAAGCTCAATCTCTGAATTGCTAAGGACGGACTTCGGTGATCGCTAGAAAGGAGCCGCTTAGGGTTGATGTATTGTATAAGCCTAACGATACTGGGTGGCTGAGGTAGCAAGGTTTCGTCCCATGTTCTAAGTGGCTAAAACGAAACGACGCTTCATATTTGTACTGTTTGCCTCCAGGATCCCGACAATGGATACGTAAGAGGCACACAATGTCTAGGCGTGGCGTGAACTTCTGTCTAATGGGCGAAGCGAGCTTATTCCTCTAAGTAATGAGCTAAAGTGGCACAGGATTGCTGTCCGAAGCATCGTCTTCGTACACACGAGCAGCCAGGCAAGCGCGAACAGACAGGTAAAAAAAACCAGCAGTAGGGTATCAGCATGTCGACGGCGCGAAGAGATTGCAGCCTTAACAGGCCGCTGAATTGCGACTTGACTAGGGCTGCTACATGATATATAGAGCTCTAGTAACAAAAAACCTCATGCCTAAATCAGTAACGCTTTGTCATCATTTCTACCAAAGGTATGGGCCCTTAAGTGATATACTGAAGCCGTTATTCAGTCTAAATTTGGTACAAACTCGACCAATTCAGAACATAGTACTACATCACGATTCTGAGTCTTCATAACAATTTACCCTAATTAAATTCTTTCTGTTGTGTCGAGCCTATGCGTCGCATGAAATAAACGTGTAGATTCTACAACGACGTCAACGGCGTGAATTTTTTGGCAATTGTCAAAAACAGTATGTGTGAAAATAATTAATAGTAATACACACATAGATAACACACAAAAACCATTGACCAGCGATTAGGTTAGGGATGAAGGTCCCATTGCAGTGTAGCCACAAATACATTTGAGAACAATCTCCGTGCAAACGGAGTGCAAAATGAGCTCCATACTGATGGAATGGTTCACAATCGGTTGTCGAAGCGAACATGCCTGATCCTTGAGGAAAGATTAATGGATTGCCGGGGAATACCGAAAGGGTAGATGGGAGGTTGAAAGCGTTATTTTGCTGGGTCATTTACAGTTGATGTTCTATCGCCCTGCGAATACAGCTGAGTTAGAATCCAGCATTGAGCGACACTTTTTTGGCCATATTTCTTGGGATGAAAACAAGAAAAAAACACCATTGATTGAAAGCCTTTTTCAACAGTCAACGTCTTCAATCCCTGTCAATAACGACGAATTATTTGATAGTTCCACACGTTTCACTAAATGTGCAACGACTTTCTTATAAAACAGTCCTCCAATGAGGTCATCTATCTAGAATTCAGCGAAGTATCAAAGCTGCTGGTGAACTGTAATTCTAGTAATGAAATGCCATGAGTATTATGAAACGCAGCGCCTCCCCAGCGCCTAATCGCACACCCATAGGAATACCTATCGAGGCTTTTTTTTTATAGACAAGACTCTAGTCTCGGTACATTTATGAGTCAAATATGCAAGAAAGTGCAAAGAAACTTTACGTCATGTGCTCAAGTCGAGTACTTTGTATAAAATTTTGACAGCTGCGTATTGTATCATCCAAGTAGAGTAGCTTCGTATGAGATGATTCGATGGCAGGGGAATGGTATTCAAAGCGTTTCCGCCTTAGACCTCCCCAGCTCCCGAGCGCCGAATTTTAGCCGTAGACACATCTCGTTCACGGACTTTAATAGATCGAGAGCAGCCCTTCGGTAGGCGGCCGTTTGCTCAAATATTAAACCGTTGCATCTATTTCACACATTGGCGATCCATTGGCTGCTCGTTCTTGTCGTCCCGCCGACCTGTTCTGCGGGAAAAGCACAAAATATCCCCGCCGACAAGATTGATAGCCAGCTTGAGGTTGCTAAGCTGGGCTAGGGGGCGGATTGTAGCCGCGGCGGTTATGGGGAGGCCGTACGGCGACAACCATGGGGCCTGCACTGGAAAGCCAGTGGTCGAGATTGCTGCTGAATCTTCCAAACAAGACACAACTATTGCTATCGAAACAATCGCTTGCTAGTTCCTCTAGCAACGATGCGAAATCGAACAGCTTGGCCCGAATAGAAAAATCGTCATTTCTGAAACAAACTGAGTATGGAAATGTGAATGAAACAAGTATACCGAAGGGTAGCGGTGAGGTATGTAGTTGCCGCTTTGGACCAGGTGACAGTGAAAGGTTCTCAACTCCGTTGAGAGCAACTAGCAGATGCGCCGGACACCAGCATTGCCGCAGCCGCGAGCAAAACCATTAGCGAAATTGCGTCATCTTTAGCCTTACAACGACGATCATAGCTACGACTCATTCAGAAAAAAGCAACAAATTAAAACGAAATAAGTTCGAGGTCGCTGTAAATCAATGAATAAAGGCCTATCCTTGTTAGTGGAGTTGACAGGTCATAAAATTTTTTTATGTAGTCCATAATGTAGCCACCGTAAGCCCTCCTGTAGGCTCTGTGTATCAAAAAATGAACGTCAATGAGGTGAGGATAGCTTCTCTTCTTTTGCGACGTGGAAGAAGATAAACGTGTTTCTGTTACAGATGAACTGGCCAACCTCTAACGTGTAACCGTTTCGTTCGAAGTCATGGCGCCTATGACGGGAGACGCTTGTAACGGATAGAGGGGCAACGCTGCCAGTGGCGTTCTCAGCCACAATCAGCGCTCGTGGACAAGAAACAGATCGCAAGATGATCTGCATCGAAAGGCCAACAAGAACCGAGTCGAACACTGCGAACTATAAGGATGGTAAACGGGAGCCTTCGAACAAACATACATTATCCAGCAAAACAATTCCTCGTATCGTCAACGAGATCCCTCAGAGGTGCTGAATGCGCAACGGTTACGGGTATTATTACCGTTATGTAAGTAACTGTGCCGGTGATTTACAACCGGCTAGTTCATACTCGATGAGAATGACAAAAATAACAACTGTGATTGTAATTACGTAATTCTAGATAAGGAAGGTCGTTTTGACATTGGGGTAACGTTGAAAGGTTGGGAGTCCCGTCAGACAGTGAATTGACATGTAGGCAGCATATCCATTGGGAAAAATCATCTTTAATCGTGACAGCTTTAAAATAGAGCCATTGCAATATTTGCGGAGCAGCACAGATTGCTCAGAAAGAGAAGCTATCATAGAGTGAGACCTGAGAGAAGGAAAGGAAATCTAAAGATCGATGCAAAACTGATTCATGTCAAAAAAATGGAAAGGAAATAATATTTTTATGCTCATGTGGATTGCTAAAATTGTCTAACAGTGACGTGACAATCCAAGCCGCTTCTTAATCGCCGCAGCACGTACCTTTGACGGAGTCTATTGAGACGTCAAGAATAATTTAGAAAATGCTAGATTAACGTGGCGTAAATAAAATGTAAATTGCAATGGCTACTCACGGTGCGTGTTTATCAGAAATTATATATACTAGGTTGAGAAACTATATAAATGTCTAAAATTTTTTATAAACACGCAATCTATTACATCATAGCGTTAACGGTCTGAGCAGACGAATTATTCTACGGAGGGGTAGTTTTCTATACAATAGCTTTGGGCCTGGAATAGGTGCCGAATAGTCGGAATCGACCGGAAAGTTATCGCTGAATCTAGTTCATGTGGTGAATGCATTCTCGACAATATACTACAACAACAAAATCTAGAAGAAGGAAGCTCAGGGAGCTTCAGAGAAACTGTAGTATTCAATAACGAAATTAATGAATAAAAACCTTCTGTTGAGTACGATCCAGAAACAAGTGGTTGCGACAGGGAATTTAAGATAATAGAGCACGTGAACCCAGGTTACAACAATAATTGTTAATGACGGGCAATTAGTACGGCCAAAGTTCCGGGGAATGAAAAAATTATTTTTGAATACGCAGGTCAAAGATCTGACGCTTTCCCTAACCTATTATTCCAGTTGGGTGATACCGTGAAAAATGATTTACTATTCTTATGCAAAACAAAAATTCCGTGAGGATTCCTTAGAAACGTTAAAAGATTTTGACTTAATTATTTTCTTCTAATTAGTCTTCGTAGGCCTTCTGGGCTCTCATACCTAGTGAAGTCAATAATTTTACTTTGTTTGCTAGCATCTCTTGCGAAATCAATAAAAAAATTAGCGTTCTTGTGAAAAACCAAGTTACGGTGCAGCACCAAGCGCTATATTACTGCTAATTACAACACTAATTACAGTTCACACGCCCGCTATTAGCAGAGTGATTCTCAAGTGAAAATCACGTGCAGACAAGCCAGTTTGTTTTCGGCCAATCCCTTCTTTTGAAATCCTGCCGCCAGGATAAAGTGGCCTGATCGAGGACACCGCGTTTGTGGAACCGCCGTTCGATTGCCAATAGAACGACGGACAATGACCGGCGAAACTGTCTTGGAAACATAGCAAAGTCCTTGGGCCAAAACCTGGAAGTTGGTCATCTCGACGAGCACGTCGCGTGACTAAATACCGTTCCGACTATCTACGCTCTTCGATTGCAGATATTGGTACTGCTAACTGTCGCGGTAGCCGAGAATCGCAAAGGGCTGTGTGCCCAACGACGTCGATCAGAGTGTTGGTTCCTCTGAAGGAGTTCCGAAGGAAAAGGGTCCCAGTTGATCCTCCTCTCTCCCGGCCATCCGCGTGATCGAGCAAGTGAGCGCTGACGTTACGGTACAGTAGACAGAGCATGGATAGGTTAACAGGTAAATGCTTTGACTAGCACAACACATAGCGATGACTGACTGCATTTCAGTAATGTGGACAAATAGCAGCTTGATCCATCAGAAGAGGCCGTTCTTTGAACTAGTGTACTTTTTGAAATAGAAGAGTCAGCACATCGAGTTACAACGGGTTTTTGGAGATGTTTTCTTGTACTATATAATCGCCACAGATAGTTTTGGGAAATCGAGCTGGGCGGCTGGGTGCATCTGCGCGCGCTCTGCGACCGTAGAAGACACGTAAATGTACTACTTCGATCCTCGCCATTGCATATTTACATTTATGGGGTAATCCGTCTTACAGGATAATTAAGAAAGCGCTACCGTAAATGTTAAATTAGCTGATGGTCACTCAGTGAATCAGTTCAAGGTAGCGCAATGTATTGTAAGTGTGGTTTACACTACAATTTCAGGGATTTCCGGAAGCGCCATACTGAACTTGGGCTCTTTTATCTTTAGTTACACAACAGCAGGTACATTTATTGTGTACTTTTGTCATTTCTTTGCAATGAATGTTCTATCATTAAAATATATTTCACAGAATATTACCTACATTGGTCGTAGGATTTCGTTAACTAATTTCGTTTACCTTCCTCGCAAAGGAATAGACGATCTTCCATTTTGGCGTGGCCGGTTCTACCTCGATGGTATGGCCAGACGTTTCAAGGAACTAGGCCTGTAGTTTTCATACCTCACAGACCACCGATATATAATAAGTATAACCGTTGTAGCGCTCGTAAGTAGGTGACGGGAGCGCTAGCGACCGTTATCTCGCTCCACTGGGGACATTGTCCTTTATATAAACACATCACTTGCCCAAGCCTACCGATTTCGTGTAGCTAGTTATTGTGTCTGCAGTAAGCAAATATTTAAATGTACATTTCTCAATAAGAAACAAACTTGCTCGCTGCTTGTGTCGGTAAAGCAAATGTTAGAACCTGAAAGATCGACGACGCGGTGTTGTCTTGGGTGTTTCATATTTCGTGTCGCCTGTCTTGTACCTTTTCTACGAGGTTCCTTATAATATTGTACGCCTGTGCACTAAAGTGTCTAGATTCCCTCAAATGCATCGACGGCCACTAGGATTCTCCTTTTCAAGGTTCCGTTCTCGGCTTCATTTATGTACGCTTTCCTATACCATGTATATATTTACCTGCACCTACCTGGCTTGTTAATAGGTAAGACATCGTATGCACGAGTTCTTGATTGACTCGAAGTCGATAACAAGACCATTATACTCCTCGTGTTACGTTTAAAATACGAATGTGCCCCTCGTCATTCGGCTGCGCAGCCAACATCACGAAAATAAGCCCCTCATGAAACGACTATACGCTATTTTTTTTTGGCAGAAAAACATTGCCAGCATTAACAGAAATAATAAATGCTGCTACAACTAGCAGTGGAAATAATGGGAACGTTAAAGTGGTTTCTCCCTTCCTCCTACGGTGGGTGGACGGCATCGAGGTCTTCAACGAAATCCTCGCGTCGACGGTGACTGAGTAGAGTGAAAGGCAAGGGCTTTGCCGAACCACGGCCGCCACCCACGACGAAAAGCGGAAACGAAGGCGGAAATACGCTCATCAATTCCCAATCAACGACGGCCTGCTTGTGTCGGCCGGCAATCCACAGCTAAACAGCAGACGGGCCTTTTCTGATAAACGACCCATTGTTGAAGGCTCTGAGAGTGCTGAGGTGTGGGAGCTGAGACGATGGCAAGTCAGGAGCGCCCGAATCGAGGCATCATCGGGACCCATAAACCCTGATTTGGTAGCGCGCGATCCGAGTGAGTAAACTGAAGGGTTGGGCTGTGGGGGACTTATGCAGTCCGTTTGTCAACACACTGAACAACAAACGCATGAACCGTACAAATGGCCCATACAAGAAACCATCACCGCATGATGTGGATATATCCATCCAGACCGTTGTAGAGCATCACTTGTTCAAGATAAAAACGAACAGTGGCAACGGGGGCCGACTTGATGAAAAGGATTGCCGCCAGAATGCCATGGCAACACAGTCGGAGCGGGTAAACTTGGGTAAAAGTCGGGATTGAGTTCCGGAAAAGGGAAACGACAACAGCGGCAGGGGCTGGATTGCTTGCCCTTCGGCGGCAGTCTCAACACTTCACGCCGATGTCGTGTAGACAGCACTACCATAGCCACGACAATGTCAGTGGACGGAGGATGGTCTAGCGATTTCTTTCGTATTGTACGATCAGCGCTGCGGAGGCCGGGACGCTGCGCTAGGCTAAGAGGCACATCGTAACCTGGGAGTTTGGCCACTCGCCAAGGAGCTGGGAGCTGCTCGTTTGCATGTCAGTGCCCTGTACCCAAACTACCCCACCCTAGGAAACCTTCCCCAACTGTACTCGCGCACGGAGAGGCCACAGCTCAAGGACGCATGGGGACTTCGGCGAGACGTCGAGCTAGTTGCTTCATATCGGTGAAGCACCCTGCCAACTTCTCCTAGATGGAGACGCAGATACACTCTAACATCTAACCCGCATACACGACAGAGCGTTGGCTGCACCACCTGCCGGTGGCGACCGTCTGTCTGGCTAAACGGTTCATGTTCGACTGGCGACAGTTTTCCGGTGCGACACAGGGGTTCGGCACTGAAACGGGAAGACGATACGAACAGACAATCGTGGCAGTTCGAGTCTCGCAGATGAAGGAGCCTAGCGTAACGTAGGCTTGAGATCGAATACCATACATCACATGGCTGAAGGGCGACCGAGGTTATCTGTTGAATATACAGGGCAAACAAAGGTTGCGCGTTTGAATCGTATGCATAACAATATACAAACGGCAAGTACTGGTGTGTCCAATGAAAAACGGCGCATTTCAAGAGAAAATGTTTTTAGAAATATTTTGAGACCATGCCAATGAAATGATCGTGTTTCTCTTTGTCTTATTAAGCAAATTGGCTTTTTTTTCTATCATCATGTACACTTTTTTACCAAGGCGGATGAACTAGTTTGGTTTAGTGACCTCCGGCATCAATGCGGAACTTCATTCGCGCTAACCCAGCCAAATACACAATCGGCTTTGGTCTTGGCGCATTTTCAAACCAAACGTCCCCAGCTTTGAAGTATAGACAACAGTCCTGAACGAGGTTTTGCCGTTTTGAGTTGTGGTTCAACAACACACGATGCATATATGGCAAATCCTCGTACAATGCTGATACTAAATTAAATACGATGTATTCAATGTTTCTTTGATCGTTTTTCTTCGCTATTCATTCACTTTTCGCGATTTTGGCTGCTTAGCTCGACCAAAGTGCGCCAAGCAAGCCCCGTAACAACAGGAAGGATCTCTACAAGGATTCCAAAAGACTTTAGTTAGGAAGCACGGTATAGACATTGATCTCTTTTACACAATAATAACTCATTACAAGCACAGTTTTGAGGTTTTCACAGCGCAATATTTTAGCGTAACATTTGGGAAACATTGCTAGCCACAGTGATGCGTTTAGACGTAAAGCAGTAAGGGCACCGGTGAGAAGTAGCTAAAAACGTAATAGAAAATCATGCATTCCACTGAGTGATTAATACTGAGTACCTTTTCGTTACACTCAAACGCGATAAGTGTACGGCTTCACTTGGACATCACTTCCTCTGGGTAAGTGCCTGATATTGAATTCGGTCTGTGGCGGAAATGGCACCCGCCCAGTCATCAGCACGAAGGTAATTTTTTATGAAGTCAGATCTGAGGACCTTATAAAGCGTCGACGTAGAAGGTGAGACAGTTGTATACATGCGTGTCCGCTTGCAGGGCGTATCCACGCCGGTGCCAAAACTGGAGTAAGCGATATTTTATCCATACATATCTTTTTGTTAAACACGTAAAGTTTTGTGAAATGTGAGCTATGATTCTGCCGCATTCTGCAAAGGACCGTATTTCTCGAACACCAAGTACGCGCCCGATCAAACCCTCACAACTGGTCTAACCGTGAATTGGCTAAAAGTTATTTGACAGCTCTTAGTTAATGACACTTATAAAATAAACTGGAGGCATTAGATATTGCTCAGAAAATTGTCACGAACCCTGAAGCTCCACTATGCCACTCAGTTAGGCCATGCAAAAGTGCCCTACCCTACAGCGCTGATTCTTTCCGGAAATCTGCAGTGTGAGAGCGATATCTGCTTCTTTGCTGCCGGCTTACATTCCGCTTACGGGAGGCTCTTCGAATAAATTGTCGGTGAGCCCTGGACGAAAAACCTTTCAATTAACGCCTATTCGTCCCTTGAGGCGCCTACGGCACGTCTATGTACAAAACCAACAAACGATACATGAAAACGCCGTAAATCGATTTGAATTGCATAACGTCAGAAATCCAAACCGCTTCTGTTCTGCGAAGCTACTACAATACGCGTTGTCGTCTAGATCACTTTACAGTCAACCGTCTATACGCACCCGTTTTCCCCTCTATAACATCTGATCATACGCTGATTGTCGATATACACATGCGAAATTATAGTGGGCGTCAGAGCTATGTACCCTTTCAGAATAATACGGATTTTTAGATAAGAATTCTAAACTTGGCTCCAAATATCGTTTACTTCATGTACTTCAAAGTCGCTGAAAACTTGAATGCCATAGTGGAGGCATTGACAAGGGTTGCGCGAGCTGATCCGGCAGCTCGTTAAGCCCGATCACAGCTTCTCCCATTAATTACCAAACTATTTATTATAAACTATGATCGAGAGCAGCACTGCAGGAAGCTGGCCGACGAGGTAATGCGTCTCCACAGTGTGGTCTTCACTTACCTGACAAATGTAGCGCGATGTACGTGAGGTGAGCGTCGGAAGGAACTGCAAAAGATAAAAAATCATAAATACAACTGGCTATAGTTAAACACTTTTAACATTTTTAAAATCCTCATTTTGAAATAGTTTTAAGCTCGCTTGTTTGCTTGATTCGTGCAACGGTGTACTGTGATTATATATATGTATGTATATATATATATATATATATATATTGGTTAGATT